>MU726869.1:30969-42393 GCA_026770625.1 Nicotiana glauca | reverse complement strand
TACCTCAAAGCCTTGAAATCCACTTAATCCTCAACTATCGCTTTACCTCGCGGTTCCACCTCCAATTCGCTCGAATCTAATCACAAATTATTTAATTACTTTAATAAACACTATATGAATCAATTTGAATGCATAAAAATGATTTTTCCAAGTTTTTCCCAAAAATTCAAAAAATGCCCCCGAGCCCACGTGGTCAAAACCTGAGGTTCAGACCAAAACCCGGTTACCCATTCCCCCACGAACTCAAATATGTAATTTTTTTTTAAATCGGACCTCAAATCGAGGTCCAACTCTCCAATTTATAGAAAACCTAGGTTCTACCCAAAAATCCCAATTTCACCTATGAAAATCCTTGATTTCAAGTGGAAAACATGTTTAATGATGTTAAAGATTGAAAGAATTGAGTAAAAATTAACTTACAAGTGATTTGGGATGAAGTTTGCTCTTGAAAAATCGCCTATGGTGTTAGAGTTTTGAAAGAATGGTGAAAAGTGATGAAAATTCGACTAAGTATAAAATTTGTTGGGCCTCGGATGTGGGAATTGCGAACTTTGGTTTGCAATTGCGAACCAAACATGTATGGGAATTGCGAGATTTCAGTTCGCATTTGTGAAGTATTTATCGCTTTTGCGATCTTGGCCTCTCGCATTTGCGAGCATGGGCGTCGCATTTGTGACCCCAGCCCATTTTCCCACTCTTCGCATTTGCGAAGGTACGATCGCATTTGCGATCTGGCCTAGACTTCCCTTCTTCGCAATTGCAATGGGGAATTCGCAATTGCGACTCTCGCATTTGCGAGAATATTTTCGCAATTGCGAAAATATCAGACCTGACCTGCAATTTTTTTCCAAAGTTCAAAAATGTAACTCGACAACTATCCAAAACTCACCCGAGCTCTCGGGGCTCCAAAACACACATGCACATTACCTCAAAAACATCCTACAGACTACTCGTGCGATCAAATCGCCAAAATAACATCATATACATAGAATCAAGCCTCAAAACTCATGTTTTTTCTTCTAAACTTCATAAACTTTCAAATTTGGAACTTTTAGTCCGAAACACGTCAAACGATATCCGATTTCGATCAAACTTCACAGAAAGCGCTTAAACAATATATGAGACTTGTATCGGGCATCGGAACCAAAATATGAGCCCGATACCCTAGTCTTTTAATCAATTTTCATTTCTATTTTCCTTAATAATTTTAGAAAAAAATTTAAAAGGAAAATTCTTTTACTCGGGTTCTAGACTCGGATTTCGACTCCGGGCACATGCCCGAGTCCCATATTTTTCTACGGACCTTCCAGGACTGTTCGATCTCGGGTCCGGGTTCATTTACCCAAAATGTTGACCAAAGTCAACTTTAATCATATTAATATCAAAATTCTTCAATTTTTTCACAAAATTCACATATTTCAACATAAAAGTTATCCGGCTACGCTCCCGAACTACACACACAAATTGAGGCAAGTAAAAATGAGGTTTTCAAGGCCTCGAAAGCACGGAACGAGTGAGGAAATAGGTGATGACCCTTTGGGTTGTCACACACACAATTAATTTTATTTAAATTATAGTAGACGACATGGCCTTTCCTCCGCCTTCGCATCCTGGACCTGCCGAGGATCAGCTATTAGTGTTGCAGGGTGACCATAGGTCCTCTTTTGTTTGGGAGGGACAGCTATCAGAGCAGGCTCTCCGCCCCAGGAGACCTGACGATTTGTGGGAGTTCATCGTGGAGCATCCTTTCCATGCCCGCGTAGTCGCACGCCTACAGGCTACGGGCTTCTATACGATTTTTGAGCTTGGACGGATGCATCTTGATTGGTCTCTTATCACGGCCTTGGTAGAGCAGTAGTGACCGGAGACACATACTTTTCACTTGCCCACTGGAGAGGCCACCATCACGATGGAGGATGTTCAGGTTCTGTACGGGCTGTGCGTAGATGGACGGGCCGTGGCACTACCCCAGTATATTAGATCCATGACGCGTGCACAGTTTTTGGATATGATGGGGCAGTTTACTTGTTATAGACCTCGGGGTGACGCTGGGGGCAGTCGCGCTGCTTTGTCAGCCATCAGAGATTATATGGAATTTTTGCACCCAGACATTACCGACGAGACGGAGGATCTCCATATTGAGAGGTACACGCGGTTGGCGCTGCTCTTGCTTTTCGGGTGTGTCTTTTTCCCGAACACTTCGGGGAGTAAAGTGAGTATGCACTTTCTTCATCATCTTCAGCGGATGGATGATTTACCCCAGTACAACTGGGGTGCTGCTGTTCTCTCATACCTGTATAGGAGCATGTGTCGGGCGAGCATGGGCCCAGCGGTGGACATATGTGGTTTTCTGCCTCTCCTACAGGTGACAACATTTTCGAATACTTTGTTCATTACTCCGAATTCTATATGGTCGAAATGACTCATAAATTTTATATCAACCTTTTATCTTAGGTTTGAGCTTGGCAGCGGATCATGCTGTTGCAGCCACCTCTACTACCACTTGTGCCCGGTGAGGCTTATCCGTTTCTCCCTCTAGCTTCTAGGTGGATTCTACGGCGTGGGAACTACCAAGAAAGCGATGCTCATCATAATCTCCCCCTTGTCAGGGATGTGTTAGATATGCTGGTGGACGGACAGGTAAATATATACTTACACTTGCTTGTTTTAAATTGAGTTGTGTTGCGCATACTCACTTTTATGTTATTATTTGGTAGTTCATATGGATGCCATACAACGACGAGTTGCTAGCTCAGCTGTCTGATATTTGCTCAATCGACCGACTGCTTTGGAGCACCTCTGTCCCGATGATCTTCTTCGATATGGTTGAGTATCATGCCACAGAGCGTGTGCTTCACCAGTTTCACCGTCCCCAGCCTATACCGGGGGAGCCTGGATGGGTAGCTACACATTATCAGCGGGACGACCGTGCCAGGGTAGATGATCTATATATATGGGATGGCTAGAGAAACAGGTCCATATTTGGGAGGAGAGAGGTCACCGTATTCTGCCACCACTTACATCTACCCAGGAGGCCACTATTCATCTGTATACGTCATGGTACCACCGTCACACCTGACTAATAATCGGGAACCCCATTCATGTACTTGGCTATCACTACAGACCATACACCGAGAGGCATAAGGAACTGATATGTTTTTGTGGCTTATTAATATCTTATAATTGTGATATAGCGTTATTTAATTAATATTTTAAATATTTCATAGGCTATTGGGAATAATCACCTCAACCAGTTGGGACAGGAGATGCAGCAGCATGACGACAATGCTACACTCGTTGACTATGGTCGGTGGGTGGCACAGGTGGCTCTTCCGACCCTGTTTCAGGCGAGAGATGCTGCGAGGTTGGACCACGAGGCTCAGTATGCGGAGCCAGAGGACTACCATCGGGGTAGGGGTGTACCACGAGGAAGGGGTAGGGCACGAGGGAGGGGTGCCGCACGAGGCAATGGTACCCCATGCGGTCTCGAGGGTCGTGGGGAATGGCTAAGAGGTGGTCCCCAGTAAGGGGGCTATGAGGCACCTGTTGGCCCACCTGTTGGGGGACATGATGGGGATTTTGGAGATAAGGCTCTTGGAGATGATCAGTCGGGTTATGGACCTCAGGTAGATGAGCTTTGTGACGACCCCAAAGGGTCATTACCGGATTTCTCCCTTATTCCGCACTTCCGAGGCCTTTAAAACCTCACTTATAGTTGCCTCGATTTGCGTGCATAGTTCGAGCGCGTAGCCGGAAAGCTTTTATTTGAAATATGTGAAATCTATGAAAAATTTGAAGAATTTTGATATTAATATGATTAAAGTTGACTTCGGTCAACATTTTTGGTAAACGGACCCGGACCCGTGATTTACGGTCCCGGAAGGTCCGTAGAAAAATATGGGACTCGGGCATGTGCCCGGAGTCCAAATCCGAGGTGTAGAACCCGAGTAAAAGAATTTTTCTATTAAATAGTTTTTCTGAAATTGTTAAGGAAAATAGAACTGAAAATTGATTAAAAGACTATGGTATCAGGCTCGTATTTTGGTTCCGACACTCGGTACAAGTCTTATACATTGTTTAAGTGCTTTCTATGAAGTTTGGTCGAAATCGGACGTCGTTTGACGTGTTTCGGACTACAAGTTCCAAATTTCAAAGTTTATGAAACTTAGAAGAAAATCATGTATTTTGAGGCTTGATTCTATGTATATGATGTTATTTTGGCGATTTGATCGCACGAGTAAGTTCGTAGGATGTTTTTGAGGTTATGTACATGCTTGGTTTGTAGCCCCGAGGGCTCGGGTGAGTTTTGGATAGGCATCGGATTGTATTTCTCATGTTTTAAAAATCTGGTATGAGGCTTCTGCAATTTTCGCAAATGCGAAGCCAGGGCTCGCAAATGCGGATGCCAGCTATCGCAAATGCGAAAGATGGTTCGCAAATGCGAAACCAGCCAGGCAGGCCAATGTTCGCAAATGCGAACTTATCTTCGCAAGTGCGAAAAAGGGGAATCTGGCTGGCGATCGCAAATGCGACCAGATGTTCGCAAATGCGAACCTTCTACAAATGGCCCAAGTTCGAAAATGCGAAGCCTGGCAAAATGCCTAATGTTCGCAAATGCGAACTATTTTCTCGCATTTCCCAAGTTTAATATGTTCGCAATTGCGAACCCAGGGTTCGCAATTCCCATATCCGCAGCCCTACAATTTTCATACTTATACGATTTTAAGCCTCATTTTTCATGTCCCTCAAACCCAAACACCCATTAGCAATTTTTCAAGAACCCTTCCTCCTCCAATCCATTTGTAAGTTGATTTTCACTTAATTTCATCAATCTTTAACATCATTTATCATGTTTTCATCTTAAAAATCAAGGTTTTCATGGGTGAAAAGGGGGATTTTGGGTAGAACCTATGTTTTCTTAAAATTGGAGATTTGGACCTCAATTTGAGGTCCGATTTCAAACCAAATCATAGATACGAACTCGCGGGGGAATGGGTAACCGGGTTTTGGTTCGAACCTCGGGTTTTGACCACGTGGAACTGGGGGCGTTTTGGGAATTTTTGAGTAAAACTTTGGGAAATTCATTTTTATGCATTCAAGTTGATTCAATTGGCATTTGTTGATACATTCAAGTAATTTGTGACTAGATTCGAGCGGTTTTGTGGTGAATTCGAGGGGTAAAGCTATACTAGAGGCTTGACTGGATTTTTGGAANTAATTGCTAAATGATCGAGTACGGTGTATAGGCATGGTGACGGGTATCTATACACCGGTGTCTAGTATGACCGTGGGTCTTTGTTGGTACTTGTTTTGGTATACTTTCAAGCTAATTAATGATTTTCTACATAATGTGAGAAGTTTGAGGATTATTTATGAATTGTGAATTCTTTGAAGCGTTGGATCAAACAATAAGATACTATCGAGTAAGAAATGAAAGAACTGGAAAGAGATATGATTATCTCCCTTGCCGGGATGTGTAAACTGTTGATATTGCTCCCTTGCCGGGACTTGGATGTTTAATTGTGTTCTTACCTTGCCAGGATATTTCTTGTTATTATTTATTTCCCTCGTCTGTTTGGTTGTGATTGTTGTGTGGGTGAGGAAGAGTGATTATGCACGAAGGGTCATTCCGTGCCATTGTTTGATTATATTCGCACGAAGTGACATTCCATGCTATTGTTGATTATATTATGCAAGAAGGGTCATTCCGTGCTATTTTTTATTATATTATGCATGAAGGGTTATTCCGTGCTATTGTTGACTATATTATGCACGAAGGGTCATTCCGTGCCATTGTTGGGTATATTTGCACGAAGGATCATTCCGTGCCATGAAATCAGAGTTATGTGGGGAAAGCACGAAGGGTGATGCCGCGCATTTTTATTTGATTGCATTGGGTGAGGATGAGAGTAAAAGCATGAAGGTTGATGCCGTGCAACTGTTGGATTTCTTGTCTCTGTTAATTATTGTTGTGCCCTGTTTCTTATTTAAGTTGATGACTTTTATATCCGAATTATACTCCCCCATAGCATGTTTTCCCTCCCTTTTAACTGTTTAGTTTTGGTATTCTTTCCTTTTTATTCCACATTTATATATAGAACTATACAGGTTGATTGGTAGTACTGTTTAGCCTCGTCACTACTTCGCCGGGGTTAGGCCAGGCACTTACCAGCACATGGGGTCGGTTGTGCTGATGCTACACTCTGTGCATCTTTTTGCACAAATCCAGGAGCAGCTTTTGGACTACAGCAGTAGGATTGCCCGGGAGCTGTCTTCAGTCCAGGGACTCACGAGGTAGCCTTCCTGGCGTTCGCAGGTCGAAGTCCCTTCGATGTTTTAGTTTGTTTTCTTCGTTTCGAGACAAACAGTGTGTAATATCATTTTAGACTTGTTTTTAGTACTCTATAGCAGTCCGTGAGCTAGTGACAGCAGACTCTGGGTAGAGATGTGTTTCAACTTCCGCATTTTGATTTCAGCTTTATAAGCTTAAAGTCTTCCGCTTTTATTTAATTGTTTTTGTATGTTTATATTGTTGAGGAGTTATCAGAGAATGTTTACTATTTGGCTGGCCTAGCTCTGTTAGTAGGCGCCATCACGACTACCGATGGTAGGAAATCCGAGTCATGACAAGTTGGTATCAGAGCTCTAGGTTCAATAGGTCTCGCTACTCACGGACAAACTTGGTAGAGTCTTAGGGATCGGTATGGAGACATCTGTATTTATCCCCTAGAGGCTACGGAATTAGGAAAGGTTTCACTTTTGTTCTTTCATGTTGTGCGATTCTGTTTCTCAAATACTGATTGTCTTTCTACTGTGTTCTTTCGCAGATGGCGAGAACACGTGCTTCCTCTTCTACCGCGCAGCATCCCGAGCCCCCAGCAGCACCTCCTACGAGGGGCAGAGGCCGAGGCCGTGCCAGAGGCCGAGGAAGGGGCAGAGCTCAGCCCCGGGCGGCAGTCCCAGAGGTGGAGCCTCATATTAACTATAATGAGGAGGTTCCAGCCCCAACAGGTCTAGTGGGCCCAGCTCAGGTCCCAGGAGGGGTCATGGTCACCCCAGATCTTCAGGATGCTCTAGTCAGATTGGCAGGCTTTATGGAGAGTGTCACTAGAGCGGTTTTGCTGCCAGTAGCACCAGCCACTTCTCAGGCTGGAAGAGGGGTTCAGAATCTTGCTACATGTACTACGGAGCAGGTAGCTCCCCAGACTTATATCCCAGTGGTTCAGCCAGCTGTGGTAGCTCAGCCAGGTATTATAGCTCAGGTCGGCGATGGAGCGACTATGTCTTTGGATGCTTTGTGGAGACTTGATCGATTCTCCAAGCTCTTCACCACCACATTCATGGTGCTTCATCTGAGGATCCACATGATTTCTTATTCAGCTGTCATGAGGTCCTTAGGACCATGGGTATAGTGGAGACCAATGGGGTCAATTTTGTCACCGACCGGCTTGCATGATCCGCCAAGACTTAGTGGAGGGATTTTCGCCTATCTAGACTAGCAGGGTCTCCAGCTTTGACATGGGATCAGTTCGCGGAGTTATTTTTGGAGAAGTTTCTCCCAGTCACTCAGCGGGAGGCACTTCGCAGGCAGTTTGAGCGCCTCCAGCAGGGCTCCATGACAGTTACACAGTATGAGACTCGATTTGTAGACTTGGCACGCCATGCGATTTTGATACTCCCAACAGATTGAGAGAGGGTTCGGAGATTTATTAATGAACTGATTCAGCCGATCCGTCTCCAGATGGCTATGGGAGTTGGTAGTGATATTTCCTTTCACGAGGCGGCCAATGCGGCCCGCAGAGTTGAGATGGCCCTCTCACGGGGAGGTGTTCAGATGTCGGATAAGATGCCTCATCATTCTGGTAGGTTCAGTGGTACCTCGTCTGGAGGTAGGGATTCCTATGGTAGAGGTCATTCATCGAGGCCCTTTAAGTCAGTGCTCCGGGTTTCTTATGGTACTCCAGGTAGCGGTGGTTCTCTGCAGTACTATTCAGATCAGTAGCCTATCAGTGGACCCCCACTTCAGATCTTCAGGGGAGGACATTCAGGTTAACAGGGCCAGCAGTCGCAGCAGCCGAGGTCTTGTTACGGTTGTGGTGACCACGGTCACATTGTCAGGTTTTACCCTCGAGCCTCGGGCATCACTCAGCAGTAGGGTCCTCGCCCCATGATTCAGGCAACAGGTGATCCACAGCCTACCCAGCCAGCTAGAGGTGGGGGTAGGGATCATAGAGGTGGAGGTAGAGACCGTAGAGGTGGAGCTCGAATCGGCAGAGGTAGAGGTCAGCCAGTAGCCGATCGTCCTAGGGATACAGTTCAAGGAGGTGGGGCCCAACCTCGGTGTTATGCTTTGCTAGCCAGGCCAGGCCAGAGGCTGAGTCTTCTGACGTGTTATTACAGGTACTATTCTGGTCTGTGACAGGGATGCTTCGGTGCTATTTGACCCTGATTCTACGTATTCATATGTGTCGTCTTATTTTGTACCCTACTTGGCTATGCCTAGTGATGCTTTGGGTATCCTATATATGTATCTACACTAGTGGGTGATTCTATAGTGGTCGACCAAATTCATCATTCCTGTGTAGCAGTATTTGAGGGTTTTGAGACCCGAGTTGATTTATTGCTTTTAGACATGGTGGATTTTGATGTTATATTGGGAATGGATTGGTTGTCCCTGTATCATGCTATCTTGGATTGTCACACCAAGACCGTGACCTTGTCCTTGCCAGATTTGCCCCGATTGGTGTGGAGAGGGACCCCAGGTCAGGCCACCCGCAGTGTTATTTTATATGTTAAGGCTCAACGCATGGTCGAAAAGGGGTGTTTAGCTTATTTGGCATATGTTCGTGATTCCAGCACAGAGGTTCCTTCTATTGACTCTGTTTCTATTGTCCGGGAGTTCCCAGAGGTTTTCCCTTCAGACCTGCCGGGTACGCCGCCCGACAGGGATATTGATTTCTGTATTGATCTGGCCCCAGGCATGCAGCCCATTTCTATTCTGCTGTATCGTATGGCCCCGCCAGAGCTGAAGGAGCTAAAGGACCAGTTGCAAGACTTGCTAGAGAAGGGTTTTATCAGGACTAGTGTTTCTCCTTGGGGTGCGCCGGTGTTATTCGTGAAGAAAAAGGATGGGTCGATGAGGATGTGCATCAATTACCGGCAGTTGAATAAGGTGACGATAAAGAACAAGTATCCACTTCCGAGGATTGATGATTTGTTTGACCATCTTCATGGTGCAAAGGTGTTTTCAAAGATAGACTTGAGATCTGGATACCATCAGCTGAGGATTAGGGTGTCTGATGTCCCTAAGACGGCATTTCGCACTCGGTATGGGAATTATGAGTTTTTGGTCATGTCATTCGGGTTGACCAATGCCCCAGCAGCATTTATGGAGTTGATGAACCGAGTATTCAGGCCTTATCTAGACTTGTTCGTGACAGTCTTTATTGATGATATTCTGGTGTACTCCCGCAGCCAAGAGGAGCACGAGCAACACCTCAGAGTGGTTCTTCAAACTCTGAAGGATAGTCAGTTGTATGCTAAGTTCTCGAAGTGCAAATTCTGGTTGAGTTCGGTTGCATTTCTGGGTCATGTTGTATCAGCAGAGGGTATTCAGGTGGACCCGAAGAAGATTGAGGCAGTCAAGAATTGGCCCCAACCAGCTTCAGCGACTGATATTCGAAGTTTCTTAGGGTTAGCAGGTTATTACCGTCGGTTCATGGAGGGGTTTTCATCTATAGCAGCCCCGATGACCAGGTTGACCCAGAAGGGTGCCCAGTTCAGGTGGTTAGACGAGTGCGAGGAGAGCTTTCAGAAGCTCAAGACAGCTCTGACTACGGCACCGATATTGGTTTTGCCCACAGGCTCAGGGCCTTATACCGTTTATTGTGACGCTTCCCATATTGGGGTTGGTGCAGTATTGATGCAGGATGGCAGAGTCATAGCTTATGCTTCGAGACAATTGAAGATCCACGAGAAGAACTATCTGGTCCATGATTTAGAGTTGGCAGCCATTGTTCACACTTTGAAGATTTGGAGGCATTATCTATATGGTGTGATGTTTGAGGTGTACACGGATCACAAGAGCCTTCAGTACTTGTTCAAGCAAAAGGAGTTGAATTTGAGACAGAGGAGGTGGTTGGAGTTGTTGAAAGATTATGATGTTACTATTTTGTACCACCCGGGGAGAGCCAATGTGGGGGCCAATGCATTGAGTAGGAAGTCCGCCAGCATGGGTAGTCCGACTTATGTTCCGGTCAGCCAGAGACCACTCGCTGTGGATATTTAGGCCTTGGCCAATCAGCTTGTGAGGTTGGAAATTTCTTAGCCTAGCAGAGTGTTAGCTTGCACGGTCGCTCGTTCTTCATTATTGGAGCGTATCCTTGATTGGCAGTTTGATGATCCCCAATTGTGTGTCCCGAGAGACACGGTGCAGCGCGGAGGTGCAACGAAGGTGACTTTAGATGATGATGGGGTTTTGAGATTGCAAGGGAAATTTTGTGTGCCCGATGTTGATGGGATTCGAGAGTTGATCTTAGCGGAGGCCCATAGTTCGCGGTATTCTATTCACCCGGGCGCCGCGAAGATGTATCAGGACTTGCGACAGCATTATTGGTGGCGTAGGATGAAGAAAGATATTGTTGCATATGTGGCTCGATGTTTGAACTGTCAGCAGGTCAAGTATGAGCATCAGAGGCCTGGTGGTTTGTTTCAGAGGATTGAGCTTCCCAAGTGGAAGTGCGAGAGGATTACCATGGATTTCGTTACTGGACTTCCGGTGACTCGGAAGAAGTTTGATACTATTTGGGTCATTGTTGATAGGTTGACCAAGTCAGCACATTTCATTACTGTTGCCACCACCAATTTATCGGAGAGATTAGCTGAGATCTACATCCGGGAGATTGTTCGCCTTCATGGGGTGCCGGCATCTATCATTTTGGACGGGGGTACGCAGTTTACCTCGCGCTTTTGGAAAGTAGTTCAGCAGGAGTTAGGCACCCAGGTTCAGCTGAGCACAACATTCCATCCTTAGATGGACGACCAGTCCGAGAGGTCTATTTAGATATTAGAGGATATGCTCCGAGCCTGTGTCATTGATTTTGGAGGATCGTGGGACCAGTTTTTGCCTTTAGTAGAGTTCACCTACAACAACAGCTACCAGTATAGCATTCAGATGGACCTTTATGAGGCGTTTTATGGTAGGCGATGTCGGTCTCCATTTGGATGGTTTGAGCCGGGAGAGGCTCGGTTATTGGGTACATATTTAGTCCAGGATGCCTTGGATAAGGTCAAGATCATTCAGGACAGGCTTCGTTCGGCTCAGTCACAGCAAAAGAGTTATGCGGATTGCAAGGTTCGAGATGTAGCTTTCATGGTTGGTGAGCGAGTATTGCTCCGTGTATCGCCTATGAAGGGCGTGATGAG
>MU726869.1:17780-30624 GCA_026770625.1 Nicotiana glauca | reverse complement strand
TGTCAGCAGGTCAAGTATGAGCATCAGAGGCCTGGTGGTTTGTTTCAGAGGATTGAGCTTCCCAAGTGGAAGTGCGAGAGGATTACCATGGATTTCGTTACTGGACTTCCGGTGACTCGGAAGAAGTTTGATACTATTTGGGTCATTGTTGATAGGTTGACCAAGTCAGCACATTTCATTACTGTTGCCACCACCAATTTATCGGAGAGATTAGCTGAGATCTACATCCGGGAGATTGTTCGCCTTCATGGGGTGCCGGCATCTATCATTTTGGACGGGGGTACGCAGTTTACCTCGCGCTTTTGGAAAGTAGTTCAGCAGGAGTTAGGCACCCAGGTTCAGCTGAGCACAACATTCCATCCTTAGATGGACGACCAGTCCGAGAGGTCTATTTAGATATTAGAGGATATGCTCCGAGCCTGTGTCATTGATTTTGGAGGATCGTGGGACCAGTTTTTGCCTTTAGTAGAGTTCACCTACAACAACAGCTACCAGTATAGCATTCAGATGGACCTTTATGAGGCGTTTTATGGTAGGCGATGTCGGTCTCCATTTGGATGGTTTGAGCCGGGAGAGGCTCGGTTATTGGGTACATATTTAGTCCAGGATGCCTTGGATAAGGTCAAGATCATTCAGGACAGGCTTCGTTCGGCTCAGTCGCGGCAAAAGAGTTATGCGGATCGCAAGGTTCGAGATGTGGATTTCATGGTTGGAGAGCGAGTGTTGCTCCGTGTATCGCCTATGAAGGGCGTGATGAGATTTGGGAAGAAGGGCAAGCTTAGCCCTAGGTTCATTGGCCCATTTGAGATTCTTGATCGTGTGGGAGAGGTGGCTTACAGACTTGCCTTGACACCTAGCTTGTCAGCCATGCATCCAGTGTTTCATGTGTCTATGCTTCGGAGGTATCACGACGATCCTACCCACATGTTAGATTTCATCACTGTCCAGTTGGACAAGGATCTGTCCTACGAGGAGGAGCCGGTAGCTATTCTAGACCGGCAGTTTGACAGTTGAGGTCGAAGAGTTTTCCTTCAGTCCGTGTCCAGTGGAGAGGTCAGACTCCTGAGGCATCGACCTGGGAGTCCGAGTCTGATATGCGGAGCCGTTACCCTCATCTATTTCCTGACTTAGGTACTTCTTTCTTTTGTCCATTCGAGGACGAACGGTTGTTTAGAGGTGGAGAATTTGACGATCCCAAAGGGTCATCGCCGGATTTATCCCTTATTTCGCGCTTTTGAGGCCTTTAAAACCTCACTTATAGTTTCCTCGATTTGTGTGTGCAATCTGGGCACGTAGCCGGAAAGCTTTTATGTTGAAATATGTGAAATCTGTGAAAAATTGAAGAAATTTGATATTAATATGATTAAAGTTGACTTCGGTCAACATTTTTGGTAAACGGACCCATACCCATGATTTGACGGTCCCGGAAGGTCCGTAGAAAAATATGGGACTCGGGCATGTGCCCGGAGTCGAAATCCGAGGTCTAGAACCCGAGTAAAAGAATTTTTCTGTTAAATTGTTTTTCTGAAATTGTTAAGGAAAATGGAAATGAAAATTGATTAAAAGACTATGGGATCAGGCTCATATTTTGGTTCTGACGCTCAGTACAAGTCTTATATATTGTTTAAGCGCTTTCTGCGAAGTTTGGCCGAAATCGGACGTCGTTTGACGTGTTTCGGACTATAAGTTCCAAATTTGAAAGTTTATGAGACTTAGAAGAAAATCATGTATTTTGAGGCTTGATTCTATGTATATGATATTATTTTGGCGATTTGATCGCACGAGTAAGTTCGTAGGATGTTTTTGAGGTTGTGTACATGTTTGGTTTGGAGCCCCGAGGGCTCGAGTGAGTTTTGGATAGGCATCGGATTGCGTTTCTCATGTTTTAAAAATCTGGTGTGAGGCTTCTGCAATTTTCGCAAATGTGAAGCCAGGGCTCGCAAATGCGAAAGATGGTTCGCAAATGCGAAACCATCCAGGCAGGCCAATGTTCGCAAATGCAAACTTGTCTTCGCAAATGCGAAGAAGGGGAATCTGGCTGGTGATCGCAAATGCGACCAGATGTTCGCAAATGCGAACCTTCCACAAATGGCCCAAGTTCGAAAATGTGAAGCCTGGCAAAATGCCTAGTGTTCGCAAATGCGAACTATTTTCTCGCATTTCCCAAGTTTAATGGGTTCGCAATTCCCATATCCGCAGCCCTACAATTTTCATACTTATACGATTTTAAGCCTCATTTTTCATATCCCTCAAACCCAAACACCCATTGGCAATTTTTCAAGAACCCTTCCTCCTCCAATCCATTTGTAAGTTGATTTTCACTTAATTTCGTCAATCTTTAACATTATTTATCATGTTTTCATCTTAAAAATCAAGGTTTTCATGGGTGAAAAGAGGGATTTTGGGTAGAACCTATGTTTTCTTAAAATTGGGGATTTGGACCTCAATTTGAGGTCTGATTTCAAAACAAATCATAGATATGAACTCGTGGGGGAATGGATAACCGGGTTTTTGTTCGAACCTCGGGTTTTGACCACGTGGGATCGGGGGCATTTTGGGAATTTTGAGTAAAACTTTGGGAAATTCATTTTTATGCATTCAAGTTGATTCAATTAGCATATGTTGATACATTCAAGTAATTTGTGACTAGATTCGAGCAGTTTTGTGCTGAATTCGAGGGGTAAAGCTATACTAGAGGCTTGAGTGAATTTTTGGAGAATTTGAGGTAAATGTTTGATCTAAATTTGGCTTGAGGGAATAGGATTAGAGTATTATTTATTCTTAATTGCTAAATGATCGAGTACGGTATACAGGCATGGTGACGGGTATCTATACACCGGTGTCTAATATGACAGTGGGTCTTTGTTGGTACTTGTTTTGGTATACTTTGGGATTCTTTCAAGCTAATTAATGATTTTCTACATAATGTGAGAAGTTTGAGGATTATTTATGAATTGTGAATTCTTTGGAGCGTTGGCTCAAACAATAAGATACTACCGAGTAAGAAATGAAAGAATTTGAAAGAGATGTGATTATCACCCTTGCCGGGATGTGTAAGTTGTTGATATTGCTCCCTTGCCGGGACTTGGATGTTTAATTGTGTTCTTCTCTTGTCGGGACATTTCTTGTTATTATTTATTTCCTTCGCCTATTTGGTTGTGTTGCTGTTTGGGTGAGGAAGAGTGCTTATGCACGAAGGGTCATTCCGTGCCATTGTTTGATTATATTCGCATGAAGGGACATTCCGTGCTATTGTTGATAATATCATGCACGAAGGGTCATTCCGTGCTACTGTTGATTATATTATGCACGAATGGTCATTATGTGCTATTGTTGATTATATTATGCACGAAGGGTCATTCCGTGCCATTGTTGGTTATATTTGCACGAAGGATCATTCCGCGCCATGAAAATGAGAGTTATGTGAGGAAAGCACGAAGGGTGATGTCGTGCATTTTTATTTGATTGCTTTGGGTGAGGATAAGAGTAAACGCACGAAGGTTGATGCTGGGCAACTGGTGGATTTCTTGTCTCTGTTAATTATTGTTGTGCCCTGTTTCTTATTTAAGTTGATGACTTTTATATCCGGATTATACTCCCCCATAGCATGTTTTCCTTCCCTTTTAACTGTTTAGTTTTGGTATTCTTTCCTTTTTATTACACATATATATATAGAACTGTACAGGTTGATTGGTAGTCCTGTCTAGCCTCGTCATTACTTCGCCGGGGTTAGGCCAGGTACTTACAAGCACATGGGGTCGGTTGTGCTGATGCTACACTCTGTGCATCTTTTTGCGCAGATCCAGGAGCAGCCTTTGGACAACAGCTGTAGGATTGCCCGGGAGCTGTCTTCAGTCTAGGGACTCACGAGGTAGCCTAGCTGGCGTTCGCAGGTCGAAGTCCCTTCGATGTTTTAGTTTGTTTTCTTCATTTCGAGACAAACAGTGTGTAATATCATTTCAGACTTGTTTTTAGTACTCTATAGCAGTCCGTGAGCTAGTGACACCAGACTCTAGGTAGAGAAGTGTTTCAACTTCCGCATTTTGATTTCAGCTTTATAAGCTTAAAGTCTTCCGCTTTTATTTAATTGTTTTCGTATGTTATATTGTTGAGGAGTTATCAGAGAATGTTTACTGTTTGGCTGGCCTAGCTCCATTAGTAGGCGGCATCACGACTCCCGTTGGTGGGAAATCCGGGTCGTGACAGCCTTCCAGCAGCATGCCATTGTACAATCTTCAGCTATCTCTGCCAGCATCGCAGGTCACCCCGTCAGGAGTATTGTCGATCACGGGTACATTCGACGGAGATGTAGACCAGTACTTTGCATGCCCATCTGCTGCAACTGAGGATTGGCCCACCCGGGACGTGGATGGCGGCCGCAGGTTGAGTTATGCCTCATCCCTGGCGGTTGATACAGATCTACCGCAGGCGCAGTTATGTTTGTATTACTTTATAATATCAATTTGTTTTCTTTTCCTTAATGAGCTGACATTAATTAATTTTTAACTTTCTTATGAAGGTTTTCTCCCAGCCCATCTTTAAGGCCACTAGATGCTTTGATGAGGACACCACAGGTGCATATACTTAGGCGGCCGATGAGACCACGATGAGAAAATGTTTTTTGACTCAACACGTACAATAAAAATATACTTTTTTCACTTGCTAAGATTACTACTTGTTTTGTAGGTTGTTGATGGCCCGACGGCATATTCTTCTGATCCAGCCAGCTGTGGTGTCGATGCTGCTGCACATTCTCACATAAAGAGGCGGCTTGATGACGATGATCCAGATAGTGTACCCGGGCGACAGGGGATGCGACTTAGGCCGGCAGCAGCATTGAAGCACACAGGCTGCGGGACTCACTGATTTACCTATGTTCTTACTTTGTGTAAATATTGCATTATGTAAATAATGGTAACAATTATCTTTTAACAATTATTTTATTTTAATTGCGTTTGAACAGTAATTTTACTTAAACAGTACAACACAAACACAAACCTTGCAAACGTAACACAAAAACAAACAGTAGAACTAAAACCATCAATGCACAAAGGATAACTAAAACCATAAAATGCAGTACTATACTACGCTTTAAGTATTAAATTTTTCTGCAAGAAAGCAGCTTTTTTCACATGGTTTTCATCTTTTTCAGAACGACAAGACAACTCCATAAAACACAGTACTATACCATGCTTTAAGTATTAAATTTTTCTGCAAGCAGCTTTTTTCACATGGTTTTCATCTTTTTCAGAACGATAAGACAACTCCATAAAACACAGTACTATACCACGCTTTAAGTATTAAATTTTTCTGCAAGAAAGCAGCTTTTTTCATATGGTTTTCATCTTTTTCAGAATGATAAGACAACTCCATAAAATACAGTACTATACCACGCTTTAAGTATTAAATTTTTGTATAATAAAGCAGCTTTTTTTACATGGTTTTCATCTTTTTTCAGAACGACAAGACAACTCCATAAAACGCAGTACTATACCACGCTTTATGTATTAATTTTTTCTGCAATAAAGCAGCTTTTTCACATGGTTTTCATCTTTTTCAGAACGACAAGACAACTCCATAAAATGCAGTACTATAACACACTTTATGTATTTTCTCTCGCCTATAAATAACGGGCTCATTGTAGTTATTTTGTGTGCTCAAAAATTACTAAAAGAAAATATTTCATTAAAATTAAGGTTTTTTTACTAAAAGCAAATATTTCATTGAATGGCTCAACCTCTTCGTCCACCAAAGTGCAACTGTGGAAAAGAATGCTCGATGCAAAATTGTTGGGGACGGTGGTGAAGTTGGACGATGCTACTGGTGCTGTATGAACCAGTTTTACAAGGTTCCTAGCTAACCTATTTGTGATTTTGAGGAATGGGTTGGTGAACCATGTTATCAGGGATGCTACAGAGAACAACTGCAGTTTCTTTATAATATGTTTTTATGCCAACGGTAACAACAAGGAGAAAGTAATAGAATTATTGCAGACATGAGGGCGAAACTGAAGGAGGTGGGAGAAGAAAAATAGAAAGCACAATGGAATTGTGAAGCACAAAAGGAACGTAAAAAAAATATAAAGGGGAACTTGCGGAGGTAAAGGCGAAACTGAAAGAGGTGGAAGAAGAAAAAGAACAACTGGAAGAATGATTTAAGTGGTTGGAGTGGAGAATAAATGGCAACCGGGACTAAACATTAGCATGTATGTGTTTAGTGTATTTTTCATATTTCATGTATTTTTACCTGCTATGTTTGTGTTTATGCTGTAGTAATATTTTTCTTGTTTGTTGTACTAAATTTTATTTTAATTGAAGTGGAAGTTAAATTTAAGTTCTTGTGTTGTTATATGAAACTATCAAATTACGCTTTACATATTACATTTTCCTGCAATTAAACAACTTTTTCTTCACTCATTCCAGATTGTGGAACATAATTTTATTTGATATATATTGCAACATACACAAGTACAAACACGTATTACAAAAAATAATACCAAAATAAAAGACTAGGGGTATCCTTGATAGTTGGTACATTCGACAAACTTGTACCAGGAGCCGGATTACCACCGCCACGCACACCACCTGAAAGACATTTATGACGGTCGTATCCTGTTTGCGAGCATATGCCACATTTACGCGCATAAACGGTGTCACCAACATCCATTTGGTTCTGTATAGGAGTTCTCTTTTGCACTTGCAACTTGCGCAAATAGTCCTTGTTATATACCATCTTAAAAGGTTCCGGCGGCCAATAATGCTCAGCACCTAATGCTGCAACTTCCCACTATATGTGTCTACGTATGCAGCAACATTATATTGTCTATCAATATAGTTTGTTGCCCTATATTTAACTTGTTGAAAACACTTCAATGCATGTGCACACGGCATGTGGTAGATGGTCCATTTCCCATATGAACATAATCTTCTATTTTCATTCACCATCTGTAGATTATTCCCACGGTGTTCACGGATAGCGGTCTTAACTTCAAAAACACCCCGTTCATGATCGTACTGAAGAAATGAATACCACTGTGCTCGACTCCTGGACCTTTCAAATCTTCTCATGGGTATTGGAATAAATTGAACACCCTGTCCATCAATGCCGATGCAGCTGCATGCTTTTCAACAAACCTCTCTGCACTCTGTTTGAATGTCATGCGGACTATGGTAGTGATAGGCAGTCCACGGGCAGACTTCAACAAGCAGTTGAATGACTCCGACCCGTTTGTAGTGAGGGCTCCCCATCGTTTGCCGCCATCAGCATGCAATGTCCACATGTGATGCTCATGTCGCATAAACCAAGTATAGGGTCGTGGATCTATCTGACGGATCGCTTCCAAGCGCCTTGTAAATTTGCACTGCTGGTGCTCAGCTGCAGCCATCCATATTAAGTCATGCAAGGCCTTGTTAGGATATTTCTTCTGGAAATTGGCCTTCAGGTGCCTCACACAGTAACGGTGGTATGCATATGGTTCTTTCCATTCAGGAAAGTGACGTACAGAACTTAAAATACCACCATTCCGATCAGATATTAGACAAATACCTGAACGCTGTTTCACAATGTGCTGCTTTAAGTGGTTCAAAAAATCGTCCACGTCTCTTCGCTTTCGTTGGCACATATGGAAAAAGCAAGTGGAAATATTTGTCCGTTGGCATCAACTGCAACTGCAATCAAAAGCTTAATATCATACTTTCCATAGACATGAGTACCGTCTATGAAAATTACAGGACGACAATGCACAAAACCTTCAATTGCTGCTTTAAATGACCAGAACACATAGTTGAAAATATATTCGGGTCTGTCCGGACTCCGCTCACGCCTCCATTCAACAACAGTCCTGGGGTTAAAGTGTTGCAGTGCGGCCATGTACCTAGACATATTTGAAAAAGACTTATCCCAGTAGTCATAAATAAATTCAAAGGCACGTTTGCGACCGAGATATGTCTTTCTTTTAGTTATAGTACAACCATACTCCTGGTGGACAGCTGTAATACACTCTTTAATCTTGAACCTAATGGACAATTCCAAATATGAAATCAAGACAAGAGAAATCAAGTCCACATCCAAGTTGAAGTGATTCTCATTGAATGTGTCCATTTCACATATGTGCTCGCTAATAAATTTATCCACTTTCCATAAACCTGATTTCTTCTTGCTGGCACGCAACATCCAGTGACAACCCATAAAGTCTCTACAACATACATCTTTGTATACCTCCGTAGTTGACTCATTTACCATCATCTCATGGCACTCTCTTATACTGTAGATTTTTACAACCCTAATTAGACAAGCTTTATTGGAGAAATACATGTCCTTTGTCAGTACAGCTGGTCTAGACTCATCCCACATCGCTGACCGAATTTCGTCATCATCCCTTGTAAGGGCATCCACGTTCGGCATACTTGGCAAATTATCAAGGTAGGGATTATTCCCTCATAAAATGGCACGTGGGACTCGTACACTCTTTTTCTAGCGGGAGGTGGAGGAACATGCTCCCTCGTCAGCTCAGGTTCAACATTCACTTCCTCCTCATTATCACCCTCAACATGGAAGGGTGTGTCATCCCCAGACTCATCCGCATTGTTGTCATAATTACTATCATCTTCCTGACTCTACGCATCAGCCAAATCACGAGTAATACGTTGTCTATGGGCAACTGTGTGAGGTCAGGAACATCAAGAGGCTCATTTTCACTGCACAAAAAGAACAAAATGATAAGTTACCCAACTATATAAATACTTTAGATATAGATATATCACTTTACTTACAAGTCGTACTGTCTTGACTTTTCATGATGGATATTTTCTTGTTGGTGATGACTCTCGGATGGACCACCATGCTCCAATACTCCAAAACTACGCATATTTCAACTAGGGGCTGGGTCATAACTTGTAAAATTTATATCCGGACGGTACCCCCTATGAAAAATATAAGTGTTAGTACAAATCCAATTAAATCATAAAATAAATATCGCTAAAGCGTAGTAAAATTGAAGTTTACCTGTCGTCTTGTGGATTATATAGTCGAAAAATTATTTTGTGGCTGCTCATTCGCCGGTAGTGACAAGTTTAAATCAAGGCAAGCTCTTTCATCGGCAATCTGTCTAGCAAAAACTGCTCTAGAATAACCACCCGATGACTGGGGGTTATCCCTACTATGCACGCCCTCATTATTGGGAACGTCTTCCACCTCGACGTACATTTCCAATAATTTTATTACAATAAATTCCCTGTATTCATCCGAAATCCACAAAAAATCTCTAAGAGTTTCATCATCCTCGATGTTAAACTCAGAATAATAAGCAAACCCATGCGGAGTCACTGAATACGGAAACCTACCGGTTACTTTAAGGTTAACCGAACGCTTCCTCACACTCATTTTTTTACGTAACAACGACACCAATATATCATACTCCATAGTAAGCGGCAATTTAACATGACACTGTGGAGGTGAGTTATACCTCACAGAGTTATTCTCCAGCACAACCTCACCCCCCACCCCCAATATAATGAAACCCTTATTTTTGGCTCTTCGGACATTGTAAAAAAATGATTGATAAGAAGAAGAGAGAAGTATGAACGGATGTTTGAAGTTTGTATTGAATGAATTTTCATAAAATTGAAACGCCTTTAAATAAGGCAAGTCCGAGCTTGGGGTGAAGAATTTTTTTATGTAAAATGTAGTACAATACCACGTTATGTATTTGAATTATTGTTATATCAGTTATTTATTGGGTCAGAGTGAAACGCAATACTATACTGTGTTTAAGTAATTCGTAGTATCGTACTGCGAATTCCTTAAAATTTTTTTTTTATAATACACAGTACTATACTTCGAATTACTTTAACGGCTAAATTTTCGTTAAAGTAATTCGCAGTATAGTACTGTGTTTTAGATATTTATGTAGCTTTTTTTTAGTAGTAAAAACGTATTTTGTGCTCAAAGACATTAGAAAAGTTTCCGACTCATGAATGTGATTACTGTCCTCTTATGTGTTCTCCAATTTTTAATATTTCTTTTTGTGGGTTGCGGGGGCTTTTTCCAATTACGTGTGTGCTTAGCTGCATTCATAGTTTTGAGTCAACTTTGAAACAGTCTAAGATATTTTGAACACCTAAAGAAAAAGAACAAGGCGTATTCTTAGGCCTTTGACTCTTTTTTTGATGATAGACTAGTTAACTCTTGCTTAATTGTAGTATATTAGTCCATCCTTTTTCTTGTTTTCATAAGGCTCTCACTTGCCCTTTACTATTCTACAAATAAAAGGTGGAAAATGTCAATAATAATAATAATAATAAACAATAATTATTATAATGGTCGACTCCTTTGAAGGAAAAGCTAGAATAGGAATCTAAAGTAAAACATGACAAAGCGGAGGAACAAGTGTTCAAACTCTGTATTATCCGCCAACTTTTTCTATTATAATATTTTATTTAATGACATAGGGTGCATGTACCTATAATAAGGTCAAGTATTGCACTACCTATTATAATATACAAATATTTCCTTTCGACAAAACAAAAGTATTCAAACCCTGTACTTGTGTGAAAAACAAAATACAGTACTTATCGTTACTCTTCTAAGAAAAAAAAAATTGAGAGTCGCTATCCGTGCCGGTCCATTTATACATTTTCATCTTCTTTTGTTGTTCATTTTTTTTGGATTTAGGTGTAAACTTGACTTTTTAGGTGCAGGGATGTTGATTTCTTCTTCAAGATTGTAATGCCTTGTGAAGTAAAAACTTCCATTTATCGTATCTAACGCGATAAAAACGTGATACAAATTGAAGATAAAAGTTGAAAAAAAGCGTGTAAATAGTTGAAAATTTATAAATACTTAGCTAAGAAAGCAACACCAAATGAAGGAAAGTATTCGTGTAGATGATATACTAGCTAACTACATAGCCGGATTCAAGTTATTTGAACATTATGAGTTTGAGTTTCAAATTCTACCACATTCGATTCCGTTTACTGGGTTTGAAATATATCATTAGTACCTTTTAGTGTATTTTTTAATAAATATAAAATATAATTTGAGTCAAAGTTATACTGGGTTAGGATAGACCGCTAACTTATGCACTACATCTCCTTTTGACTAACCGTATGATTAAACTAGTTATTTATGTTGACGTAAGTGTGTGATTTAGAGACTGCTTAATTATCTATATAGATAAATTATTCAGTAATATACTGGAATAAAACAAACATTAACAAACTGAAGGTATATAGATCATTGATCATATAGCCAACTCCATACTACTGATTTACGAATGAGGCTTAATAGATTGATTGACTTTGTATATGCATTTGAAAACTGTATGAGATATTAAATAAATTTAAAGTTGTTTAAATTGCTTGAAGTGTTGAAATAACCCAACAGCAACAACGACACGGTAAACTTCCTCAAGTGGGTTTGCGAGGGTAGCGTGTACGCAAATCTTACCCCTATCCCGATAGAGTAGAAAGGTTGTTTCCGATAGACCCTCGGCTCAAGAAGATAGAAAAAAAAATATATCAGTACCATCAACAAAACCATAGAAATAATAACATCATAAGAACTAAAAAATAAATGTAATGCAATAACAATATCCAATAAATAAGGTTCGGTGCTATAAAACGGAAGGATAGTGTGAACATATTAACCATTTGCCGTCTAAGACCAACCCTATCAAACTAGCCTTACCCCCTGTACGAAGTAGAAAAAATAATTGACCTACTTCCTGTCACACCTCTTTTCTACCCCCGCAAAGATATATGCTAATGTGTGTGGATTTGTGGGTTAAAGAGTTTTTT
Organism: Nicotiana glauca; assembly: GCA_026770625.1. Lineage (NCBI taxonomy): Eukaryota > Viridiplantae > Streptophyta > Magnoliopsida > Solanales > Solanaceae > Nicotiana > Nicotiana glauca. The sequence goes on along the minus strand of MU726869.1, from coordinate 18,829 downwards.
CAAATTAAAGTGACAAAACTTGAGTATGGATTATTTAATTGTTCAGAGTCGCCACTTGAAATTGATTTTTGGGTGTTCCAAGTCATCTTTTGTTTGAATCCCTAGTCAAAGGAAGGTTTGACTCTATTATTATTGGTCTGCAAAAACAAATTCGGGTAAGAAATTTTGTTGACCGGGAAGAAGGTGTAAGGCATTCCCCGAGTCCCATGATTTTAGCACAGTCACTTTTATTGACTAAAATTGGCTTGAACTAATTCTGAATGAACTGTGCTTTATTGGTTTCTATATTTTTACTTGTACGCCTTTATTATTAAAGAAAGATTTAAATAAAATTGTTACCGCACCACGTGAGCGAAGGTGCGACCAAGATGAAGTTTATTGATTTTTATCATAACCGCGCTACGCAAGCGAATCTGCAGTCCTGACGGGGATTATTAGTACACCATTACTTTTGAAGAAAATTACTACATTCTAAGAAATTAGATTTTTGAGATTTATTAAAAAAGTCAACTATCGCACTACGCAAGCGAATCCGCAAGTTTGAGAAGAGTTCATTAAATTAAAAAATTAACTAGAAAACTAACGAATATGGTATGACATTGTTGAATTAAATTATGGAATATTAAACATCACGTTACGCAAGCGATTCCGTAAAATTAGAGCGCGACTACTAATTGCCTAACTTTTATAGTATTAAAAATAAAAAAAATTATGAGCGATTAAAGTAATTTTAATTATTCATGAAAATCTTATTGTTGTTCGAGTTGGCAAAAATTAGGGTGTACAAAGGAAACCGACAAACCGCACCAACCCGATAATCCGAGTCAAACCGAGAAAAAAAAACCTGACTATGAGTTGGTTTGATTTGGTTTGGTGTTGGAAAAAAAACCCGACCATAATTGGTTTGGTTTGGTTTTAACTAAAGAAAGTCAAACCGAAACCAAACCAACCCGACATTACATATATAGAAATTATAGATATCTAATATATAAATATACTTATTGTGATGTAATTTATAAATATTTCAAGATTTCATAATTTTATTTTTT
>MU726869.1:2865-15832 GCA_026770625.1 Nicotiana glauca | reverse complement strand
CGGCGTGCCACACGATCCCATTTCTTAATATATAAGTGGTCGGCGTGCCACACGATCTCATTTCTTAATATGTTACCAGCAAGAAACCAATAATAATTAATCCACAATATATATATATATATATATATATATATATATATATATATATATATATATATATATTGTTTTATGCCAAAATTGGACCACTTATTTTAAATCAATTATTGAAGTTGATAAAATTATTTGGAATTAGTTTTAAAAAAAAACTAATTTTGTTATTATTGGAGGAAAACATGGCACTTTAAAGAAGATGGGGTCGACTTATGTCCGCCCACGTTTAATTTCAAAACTAGCAAATGAAGTATCCAAACTAATATGAAAATGAAACAACACCAAAAATGTTACTTGGTGAAAAAGAGTAAAAATGCTCCCAATAACATCCTCCAACCGGTACGACTCCTCCACCTCCATCCCCCCAAACCACCAGAACCACCGGATCTAATACCCTCAAATAGTAACTCTACACTACTTTATGAGGGTTTAAATTTACAAATCCTACCATGCCTGCTAATATAAATATTGACATGCAAGATCCAACCAAAGACACATCAACCAAGACAAAAACATATCTTCAAACTTTAAACTCTAATAACTTCTCTTCTACACCAACTATATTTCCTGCAAACTTTCCTTAACATTTGGAGAATTTCGATGAGTTGGATGCACCTACTGACTCTTCCATTTTTATACCTTTATCAGTTGAAAAAAAACTAGACTATACTTAGACAAAAAATTTATGCTCTATGGAAACCTACTGAAAATCTTTCTCTAATTGATTTAGGGTCAGACTTCTTCTTATTAAAATTTCAAAAACAGGAAAACAAACTCCATGCCTTGCAGGGTGGGCCTTGGTTTGTTTTAAATCATTTTCTATCCGTTCGTCAATAGGAACCTAAGTTTAAAGCTTCTGAAATAAAATTAACAACCTCAACTGTTTGGGTACGTCTACCGGAATTACCTACAGAATATTATGATTATCAAATTTTGCACAAGTTAGGCCAAAAAATTGGTAGGTTATTATCAGTGGACACTTGTACTGCTTCGACCACTAGAGGCCAATATGCTAGGTTATGTATGGAATTGTTACTTGATCAACCTATAAAGCCACATTTATACATTGGCACCCATAAACAAATCATACTTTATGAGGGCGCATTTCATCCCTGTGTGTACGACCTATTCCTCGGAGCGGTTGTCGGAGATTTATATTCGGGAGATTGTCCGTCTGCATGGTATTCTAGTTTCCATTATTTCAGACAGAGGTACTCAGTTCACATCGCAGTTTTGGAGAGCCGTACAACATGAGTTGGGTACTCAGGTGGAGTTGAGCACAACATTTCACCCTCGGACGGACGGACAGTCCGAGCGCACTATTCAGATTCTTGATGAAATACTCCGTGCGTGCGTGATTGAGTTTGGAGGTTCTTCAGATCAGTTCTTGCCATTAGCGTAGTTTGCCTACAACAACATCTATCAGTCCAGCATTCAGATGGCACTGTACGAGGCCTTATATGGTAGGTGATGTAGATCTTCGGTAGGTTGGTTCAAGCCGGGTGAGGCCAGTTTACTGGGCACAGATTTGGTTCACGATGCTTTGGAGAGTGTCAAGGTGATTCAGGATAGACTCCGTACAACCCCGTCCAGATAGAAGAGTTACGCGGACCGAAAGGTTTGCGATGTTTCCTATATGTTGGAGAGCGTGTTCTACTTTGGGTTTCGCCTTTGAAGGGCATTATGAGATTTGGGAAGAAAGGGAAGTTAAGACCGAGGTTTACTGGACCTTTTGAGATATTGAGGCGAGTTGGGGAGGTTGCCTATGAGCTTTCTTTACCTCCCAGATTGGCAGGGGTTCATTCGGTATTTCATATTTTGATGCTCCAGAGGTATCACGGTGATCCGTCGCACGTGTTGGATTTCAGCTCAGTCTAGTTGGAGAAAGATCTATCTTATGTGGAGAAAGATCTATCTTATGTTGAGGAGCCATTGGCAATATTGGACAAGCAGATCAGGAAGCTGAGGTCAAAGAACATTGCGTCCGTGAAGGTTCAATGGCGGGTCAGCCGGTTGAGGAGGCGACCTGAGAGACCGAGCAGGATATGTACAGCCAGTACCCTCATCTTTTCACTACTTCATGTATTCTTTTGTACTTATTCGAGGACAAACGAATGTTTAAGTGTGGGAGGGTGTAACGACCCGGCCGGTTATTTTTGGAATGTACACCCTGATCCCCTATTTACTGCTCTCCCCAAGTTCATTTCTACTATTTTAATTTGCCAGGATGTTCGGTTTTGAGTTTCGGAGAGTTTTGGAAAACTTAGTCGCTAACTGTGTGTTAAGTGTGGTCGTATGGGTCATAATCAAAGGGTTTGCAATTTTATCGTGAATGAAGAAGCTCACATAGATAAGTCACAACAAGATCATCACATGGATGATAATCAATCTATTTCAAATGTTTCTTCTACGGGTAAGGGAGCATGGCAAGTTGTTCAATTTCCAGATAAGTCCAACCTTCGAAGATCTACTTACTTTGATGATCAGCCGGGGATACTTCCAGTGGCGACAATGGAGACAAAGCAGCCAGGTAAGCAAGGGATTATTAATCCTACAAACCTTCCCTTTACTAAGCTAAATTTAAATGGTTCTAAGCTAACACCCACCCTTAACCCGGTATTAGTAACTAATAAGTATAATAGTTTAATAGAAAATCCAACTGAAAAGAATATACCCTTGTCAAATCTAATACCTAATAATTTCCAAATCTCAAAGACCACTCAAGTGCTTAAGGACTCGGTCCAATTGGAGCAATATTCAAAACCTACTCCTTCTCAAATATCAAACCCTATCAATACCCATGCAACTGGACACGACAACTCCTCTCACAAGCACATCATGCCCCAATACCCAGCCATTCCTTCTTCACCTCCATACGATAAATCTACACCTACACTACCATATACTCCACCTCCTCCTTTGAATATAGAAAGACCTCCATTATTTCAACCTACTGTTGCTATAGGCAATCATGTATCTTTCGTTAATCCCTTCCAGTCCATCACACCTTCTTTTTGTCAATCTAGTCAACCGCCATCCTCAACCATTGACATTGCTCCAGTTCCACTTAGGTCATCAAATATATCCCCTCCCACTTTGACTCCTCCATTCCCAGAATCTCTAGGTATCAACCATGTTCCCATTCAACTTCCTCAATCATCTCCGACGACCAAGATCTTACCAAAGGCAGAATCATCGACTACAACACAACCCCAGCTCTCCACCTCACCCTCCACCTCACCTAATAATGGAGCCAAACACGATAATCTACACGGCACAAACACTAAATGTCAAACCCTATCAATACCCATGCAACTGAACACCCCAACTCTACTATCATCTTGGCTGGAGGCAGGTTTGCACAACCATGCTCTCACCTTCACCATGCAAGTGAATCAACAGGAGGTGACGATCCTAATCAATCATCCCAGATATCTAGCACAAATTGTGATGGAAGGATGCAATTGGGGACAGACCTCTATGCTCGCTATCATTGTTCCATGATGCAGGAACCCCACCTAGCACCATACCAAACACTACCTCTACCCACTCCAGTCTGGAATCCCACACATCTCGACCCCAGTCTAATACATATGCCTTTTTATCCTCCTCCTACTCCAAACACCCCTTTGATCCAACCCTATTGGGATTCACAACCTCATACACCTCTTTTGGGAAAATCAGCTCCTCCTTCTCCAACACCACCACCACCTCCTCCTTCTCCACAACATCACAATCAGTTAGAACCAGAGGAGAAGGATGTCAACTTTCAGGCAGAGTTAGATGCAACCATCGTTTACAACAGAGAGACGAGGCCAATACATGCATTCCTAGATGGCATAAAAGTCTTTGTCCAGAAGGAAGAGTACGAAAGAAAAATCTTCATAAGGTGCCAGCAAAATCTTATAGAAACCTCATTCCGTTTGAGACCAACAACAAATCCACTAGTGGGGAAATATGCGATGTTATTTCTCCCCACTCTAAGGATTCCTCTAGGAGAATCTAGTAATAGCCAGAATGAACTCCAATTAAGTCATATGAATTTTATAATTTGGAACTGTAGGGTGCTCAATCTGTAGAGTTTCGTAGGAACTTTAGGTCATTATTAGACTATAATCAACGTACTTTGGTGGTACTTCTGGAGATACACTGCCAATCCCACCAAATTCTGAAGGATGACTATGAGTTATGATAGAAGTGTCTGCAGTAGGGCAATCAGGTGGGATAGTTATTTTATGGAATGCAGCCCTTTTAAATATAGCACAGGTAGCCATATCTACACAAGAGATATATCGCCATGTCCAGGTTCTTCCCTTACCCTTTACTTTTTTATTAAGTGCTATTTATGCAAGCAATGATTTGGCTTCCAGACTAGTTTTATGGGATAACATTAGATGTATCTTTGATACTTATAAGGGACCTTGGTTGTTAGGGGGAGATTTTAACGAAATAATACATGACTCAGATAAATTTGGAGGTTTGCCTATCAATAATACTAGAGCAAATAAATTATTAGATTGTTTTAACTACTGCCTTTTAATGGATTTAGGTTATATGGGTAGTCGTTATACTTGAAAAAATGGTAGACATAACAATGTTGATATTTTAGAATGTATTGATCGTGTGTTAGCTAATTATGAATGGATATCTCATTATTGTGATGCTTTGGTAACACACCTTCCTCGAACTCATTCTGATCATTGTCCTATCAAAATCGAATTACAACACTGTGTTTTGCCTAGGAAAAAATTATTTAGGTTAGAATCTATATGGACTACACATCCTACTTCTGCAACGGTAATAGAGCAAGTTTGGGCAGAAAAAATTTACTTAATTCCTGCCGTTAATCAATTTATGGAATCAATCCAAGTGTGGAATAAAAACACTTTTGGTAACATCTTTAAGCGGAAAAAAAAATTACTGACTAGAATAGGTGGGCTTCAAGCCTCTATTCACTATCCAACTAGCCAATTTTTACAAGGTCTGAAAAAGTCACTTACTAAGGAGTTTAATCATATTCTCCAACTGGAAGAGGATTTTTGAAAATTAAAATAAAGAATAAATTAGTTAAATAATGGTGATGCTAATACCAAATTTTTTCACCTAACAACTTTAAATAGATGTAGGAATAATCGTATAACTGCTCTTCAAGACTTAGGTGGAAATTGGATTACTAACCCTCACAAAATTAGAGTTGACATTACAAATTACTATAGTCATCTCTTTTCTACTCAAAAAACCAAGTCTACTCATACCTCGTTTGTACACCCCTTTAATATTCTAACCGCCATGGAGCAAATTAGATTAAATAGCCCTTTATAGGATTTTGAAATTATGAATGCCTTACACTCCTTTCAACCTCTTAAGGCACCTGGCCCTGATGACTTACAGCCAATGTTTTATCAAAAGTATTGGCATATTATAGGAAATTCTGTTAAATACTTTTGTCACAAGTTTTTCCTGGACTCCCAGATAGACCCCGCTATCAATACAACTTTTATTTGCTTAATTTTTGAAAACAAGAATGCTTCTACTATATCACAATACAAGCCTATTAGACTTTGTAATACCATCTATAAAATTATTACAAAAATTATTGTTAACAGAATCAAACCAGTTCTGGAACATATCATCAACCAAACTCAATCCAGTTTTTAGAAAAATAGACGAGCAGCTGATAATGCAATTATAGTACAAGAACTTATTACTAGATTTCATAAATTGAAGGGTAAGCATTCTAATATGCTACTCAAGCTGAATCTTGAAAAAGCCTTTGATAAACTGGAATGGTCCTTCATTTAAAACACCTTACAAAATCTAAATTTTCCTCAAAGATTTATAAAGCTAATAATGTCTTGTATATTACTACCTCTACAACTCTTTTAATAAATGGTACTCCTACTGACTATTTTACACCTACAAGAGGTATTAGACAAGGTGATCCTCTTTCGCCTTATATTTTTATTTTATGTTTGGAAATGCTATCAAGAAAAATAAACTCTGAAGTTGATTACCACAGTTGGCATCCCATTTCAATAGGTAGAAGGGGACCTCAATTATCTCATCTTTTTTTCACCGATGATATTATTTTAATATCAAAAATTACTTCTATATCATGTCAATCCATAGTTAACACCATCAATCAATTTACTCATCATTCAGGGCAAACTATTGACTTTGAAAAATCAAGAATTTTCTTCTCTAAAAATTGTCCAACTCATATGAAGGTTGACATGCAACATACTTTTCATATAAGGGAGGGCACACATTTTGGTAAGTACTTAGGGTTTCCTATTTTTAGTTCAAGACCCACTAAAGGAGATTTTCAGTTTTTAATTGAAAATTTTAAATCTAAGTTATCAGGATGGAAAACTCATTTCTTAACAAAAGCGGGAGGAAAACACTGATAAGATCAACTCTGAATAATCTTCCTAATCATATAATGCAATATATCACCCTGCCTTCGTATATTATTTCTTCTCTCAACAGATACCAAAGGAATTTTCTGTGGGGAACTACTCCTCAAAAGAAAAAATTACATCTCTTAAAATGGTCCATGGTTACTCAACCTTTAAAACAAGAGGGATTGGGCATCCAAAATCTCTGTCTTAAAAATAATGCCTTGCACTCTAGTCTTGCTTGGAGATTATTTCAAAATCCTAATCAACTATGGGCACAAGTACTATTACATAGTCATTTTAGGCATTATAATTTCAGTAATATTAATGTTTCAAGAATATGGTCTAACATTCTTAAGGGTTGGTCAATTTGTAGATTAGGTTATAAATAGAACCTAACAAATGGTAATCATGTAAATTTCTGGACGAAACCATGGGTTGATTATAATTCTCTAGTTCGTAATTACATTTATGGACCTCTACCCAAAGGGGAGAAAAACAAAAGAGTGTCTGCGTACTTTTATGATCATAAGTGGCATTTGCACTGGTTGCCTTTTGTATTACCTTCCCCATTAGAAGTTCAAATTCTTGATACTTATATGCCACTAGTGCCTGCCAATTATGATTAGCTTGTTTGGGCACTTACACCAAATGGTTTGTTCTTCGTCAAGTCTATTTATCATGCACTTACACAACCAGTTCATCATTCCATAGCTCCTGAAGTCATAAACTACAAATGGATTTGGAAACTCCGAATACCACCTAAGATTTTTTATATGGTTGATATGTCATGACATGCTTCCCACAGCTGCGTATTTACAAAAAATACAAATTATCAACTCATCCTTATGTTTACAATGTTGCCTAGTTCTTGAAACCATACAACATATTTTTTTTGAATGTCATAATGCTACTGCACTTTGGGCGGCTCTTAATCTTAATATAAATCATTTGGTTCGTCCAGTAACTACTAATACTATAACTTGGTGGCACACTTTTATAAATCACCAACCTTTGTCATCCTACAACTGCATTCCCTTATCAATAATTTTACCATTCGCTCTATGGCAGCTATGGACTATACAAAATAAAAATTTCTTTGAGCACAGGCAACTTAAACTAAGTGTTCAATTAATTTATAAACAGGCTGCAGAGTTCTACTATCTCACAAGCTTTCCCTTATCAATACTTTTACCATTCGCTCTATGGCAGCTATGGACTATACAAAATAAAATTTTTTTTGAGCACAAGCAACTTAAACCAAGTGTTCAATTAATTTATAGACAGGCTGCAGAGTTCTACTATCTCACAAATCCTAGAAAAAGTACTCTATCACTAGTGCCTCTTTACATTAAATGACATCCACCTGATGGACATGTTTGTAAGTTAAATATAGACGGATCCATATCTCTTAGTCAACTTAATTGTGGTATAGGTGGATGTTTTAGGAACCAGCTTTGCACTTGGTTTTTACGGTTTGCGGGACGTGCACCACATGGCTCCAGTCTACACACAAAGTTACTAGCACTTATAATGGGGCTCAAATTAGCTGTTCAACATCATCTTTCACCACTGATAATTGAGACATATGCAACTACAATACTGGATTTGCTTATCACCCCTACTGCCAAATTTACTAATCTAATAAATGATTGTAGGTTCTTACTCCAACAACTGGATGAGCCAAAGGTACAAAGTATCTTTAGAGAGCAAAACTATGTGGCAGATGGTTTGGTTAGGCATGGAGCAGTTAATGTGGAGGCTCGTTGTATACTTTTTTCAAGACCTCCTCTTTTTGTGCAACTTACTACCAGCAAGATCGGTAAGGAATGCTGCGTCGAAGACTACTTAAATCAAATCCAATGTTAATTACTAGCAGTACTAACAGTATTGTTTTTAGTAGTAATCGTGATGTAGTAGCTAATGTTGCTAGTTCTAGTTGTACTAATCTGATGCATTATATGCATCCAACAAACTCTTATGTACCTGTTTAATTATGTGTAATATGCTTATCTTTTCAACCAAAGAAAGAAACAACACCAAACAATAAAAGGATAAGCTTAAAAGGTGGCAGAAAATTTTATTCCATCATCAAGAAGTTAAGCATTTCACATAAAAGAAATACTGTAATGCATATTCAAACAAGGCTATGAACCAAACAATTTTAACCAATACAATGATTTTTCAAATAGAACTAAAATATGAATGAGAATATTATTTTAGAAGAAAAAAAGAGGCTAGATTTAACTTGAATGGAGACCCAGAGAACCTGCTTCGTACATCTCTATAACTCAATACCAACTTATAGAAACAACAATCAGATTAAAACCCTTAACAAGATATTATCTTATTTCACCTTGAAATGCTCATTTTCTTAAACTGAAGAAAGTAAACACAGGAAACACATGTGGTTTATCTTAATAAGAATAGCTCAAAACATTCGAGTGAGATTCGATTAGATACATGAAACTAATCTGCTTCATTGCCAACTTACAACAAATTGTAAAAGAATTCAGAACTCTAGCATTTACTTTTAATAACCAGGAGATTGGATAAGAACAGAAAGCAACTGAAATGATTTCAACTAATTGAGTCTTCTTTATTTCATTCATATAAAAATAAAATTAACACTACAAAGGCTAAATGTTACCTCGTGTTGCAGAAAGAGAGTTCAAATTGCAAGGATGAGTTTTGAACTAAGTGGATTAGTTGCAGTAACTCCTAAAGCAAATACAGTGATGTATTCTGAACCACAGTGGGGTTCTACTTACATCCAGGAGCATGTACTAACAGCAGCAACATCAAACTCAATGAAACCAGACAAAACTTGAACCAACAGACCAAACAAAATAGAAACTAGATACCTAATGGACTTATTTATTTCCTGGAACCTATGAAGAGGAAACTGAAGCCCTTTTGTTCTCCTATTTGCTGTCTTTTCTACTGATCATGTGTTCTTTTTTGAGTGTAAAAGATGTCCCTATGTTAGAGTGTGTGTAGTCTTTTATAGGAGAAGAAGCAAGCGTTCATGATTGAAAATCTGTCCAAAAGACATATTTGTCACCCAACACCTGCTCTAACTATTCAAAAATGACAAACTTTTGGTTCAAAATCTATCCAAAAGATAGTATTTTAATACCAAACAACGACAGATTTTTGGAGTTTTGTACTTCCAAATGCACAGGAACAGTAAAACTATTCCTTCTTTTAAATTTCAGCTTTTATCAATACAAACTCAAATACTCAAATCCAATCCAATCATGAATAGACAAAGTAACCACAAGACTTTGATTGTAATTAAATTGAGCATTAAACCAAACTAGATTAAAGCAATGTGATCTCTACAAACTAACAGTGAACATCTAAAGCCACAAAATATTTCGCAAAATAGAATTCGGATGAGCATAGCTTAATCATTATCAGACAACGATCAACAACGAGCTCTTATGCTATGAACTAACAAGCGATTCACGACTAACATTACAGTAGTTTAATTAACCTATAAATACTACTAACAAAAATTAGAAACAAAGATTAAACCTTAAAATTAAATACGAAGCACAAGCTGAAAAATCAAAAACGGGAAAGGGGAGACGGATTACCGAAAACTCGAGCAAACAGGCAGCGGTGAGACAATGGCAGCGATGGTGGTAATTCGACTCGGGCATGGTTTTATTGTTGATTGATACCAAAATACTAAATCCGGCGAGCTGAATCTCGATTTCGGTATAATCGACAATAAAATCATGTCTGAGTCGATCGAAGGTGAGAACGGGAAGAACGCTGGAGGTAGTGGACTCATGGTAGCCGGCGACCTCGCCAGAAATTAACCATCGGAATTTAGGATGAAAACTAATGTAAAATAGTAGATCGTGTGAAGCTCTACACGTCTATGTAAGTATCAAGTAGTAGTTGTGGCCGAAACTTCACAAATTTGAGAAATAAAGTGAACTTTGATTTCAGATTTTGACTTATTCGTGAAGTTTGAGAGGGATTCAAAGGATATGGTCTATGTATTTGGAAAGAGGATGAAAAGGAGAAAAGAATGGTGTATTTTTTAGTACATTTGATGGTGGTTGGACGGTGGCTCCGTCGCGGTGGGAGGCGGCGGCGACGACAGATATGAGAGAAAGAGAAGAGAAGAGGCCTAGGGTTTGGTCTTTTGGGAAAATGACAAAAAAAAAATCTGATTTTTGGAATATTTTATATCACAAATAAATTGATTATGGGCCATTGGATCAAGGATAATGGAAGGATGAGATGTGATTGTGAATACTTAACCAAAATGACGTAGTTTCAATCCAAAACGATGTCATTTTGGACCCGCCCTGGCACCCCCAGCTCTTTGGGCTTCTAATTTTGGGTCAATTTGGATCAATTTTAATTAAAATACACTAGCCCAATCCCTTAACCCCTAATCATCTTATTTAGTCCTAGGAAAATTATACAAGTAGAAAGAAAATCTTTTTGGGATATATAATTTAAAGATACAAACTAAAATATACAAATAAAAGGTAAAAAATATTTTTTGATACTTAATAAAGGAAGGAAAATAAAATGCACAAATAACTACAAATCACCAAATATTAGTATTTGTAGGAGAATTAGAAGCAAGCAAAAATTAGGTATTCACAGCTGCCCCTCTTTGCTCGAGAACATGAAGAGTTTTCGTGCAAATAAAAGTCAATGCCACGACTAATTTTTTCTCACATATAACTCCAATGAAAGCATTTTTTTTTGAAAAAAGTGACCGAACCTTGCTTTTGAGGTTGCCTACATATCCTTAGCTATAAAGGAATCAGGTCTGTGTAGTTTTGAAAAATTTTGTAGCTAGGACTACCAGGCACTGGAGTTAAGACTGTTGTTATTGTTGTTGTTGTTGTTGTTGTTGTTGTTGTTGTTACTGTTACTTGCTGCTTACATCAAAAGGAAAAGAGAAAGAACTATATATGTCTGCAAACTAAGAGTTACAAAATTCCTATCTATATGCCTTCTGGAGTCAAATCTTGGTTCTTGACCTGGTCTCTTGTGTTGACCTTATATTGGATTTTGATACTCTTTGAAGAAACGATTATGAATCAATTTCAGTTGCTTGCTTTCCTGATCTGAAATTGAGAAGATGAATCTTGAGAAGCTGGGTTACTGACACGTTGTCAAAGTTAACTAACTATCTTGTGATCGAAAGACTTCTTCCTTCTGATGATAACTGAAACTTCAAGCTTTGATCGTCACAACATGTTCTCTACGACGGCGCCTGAAAAGCCATCAAATACGAACAAAACAAACAAAATTTTCTGCCCCAGTTTGGCATTGAGAAAATTTTGTGAGTTATTGGGTAAAGCTGCAGATCAGCTTATTTTATTTGAAAGATACAAAAAGATACTGAAGACTCCGAATTGAATGTGCTTCTCTTAGGAGTAGAACTGATAAAGCTTAGACTAAGAGGTGCATCTGTCACGACCCGGATTCCCCACCATCGGGATCGTGATGGCGCCTACTCGTGGTAGCTATGCAAGCCAATTTACTCACCATCTTTCCATTAATAAAAACCATCGTGTTGCCAATTTATTAACAAGGATAATAATAATAACATAAACTGCGGAAGTCTACTTTCATAAATTTGAATATAAATGTGAAATACTCAAAATAATCCTCTACCCAAGATGTGGAGTCACAAACTCACGAACTACTAAGAATAACTACACATAATGGTCTGAAAAAAATATAACAACCGTCTGTCTCGAAACAATGAGACTACAGTAATAATAAATAAAAATATATATAAGAAGAGACGCCGGGCCTGCGGACGCCTGCAAGCTACCTCAGTCTCGTGGGTATAAAAATCCTGCTACCGAACTACTGCTGCTGCTGCTGCTCAAAACCTGGACTTGTGCAAAAACGCATAGAAGTGTAGTATCAGCACAACCGACCCCATGTGCTGGTAAGTGTCCGGCCTATCCCGGCGAAGTAGTGACAAGGCTAGGACCAGACACTCATGTAAACCTGTGCAATTCTATATACATATATGTATACCAAGTTAAGCAGAAAAAGGGGGAAGGTACATGCTGGGGGATACACCACAGTTAAATATAGAAATTATCCGTAAAGAAGTATAACTAAATAGTAACACCATTAACGAAAAACACCGAAAGTTTTCACATACGAACACAATACACCCAGTCCATACTCTGTTGTGGCGCGCAACCCAATCCTCAATATACTACGTGGTAGGCGAACCACACGATCCCATTTCATAATACACAAGTGGTCGGCGTGCCACACGATCCCAATTCATAATATATAAGTGGTCGGCGTGCCACACGATCTCGTTTCACATTATATAAGTGGTAAGCGTGCCACACGATCCCGTTTCATAATATGTAAGTGGTCGGCATGCCACACGATCCCGTTTCTTTCATCACAATACACAACCAATCCCAGCAAGGTAATAACCCAAATAATACTAAGTCCCGGCAAGG
>MU726868.1:115553-137939 GCA_026770625.1 Nicotiana glauca | reverse complement strand
CTCTTTGATAACAATGTAGTGGAAGTAATACCTTTGAAAGATATAACTTAGGTTCATAATTGTTAGGAGTTGTCAAGACCTCCCTGGATAATAGGACTTAGCTTTCAGATTCTTATAATAGTTGGTAAAATAATTCAGTCTCAAATTTTTATAATAGTTAGTAAAATAATTCACTTTAACACTAATCCATGTGCCCAGCCACCAAACTGGGGCAGAAATTTTTTTTTTGTTTGTCTATTTTGTTGCAAGCAGGAGCCCACCTGGAGAACAAGGGAATACTTTTCAAAATCAGCAAGCAGGAGCCCACCTGGAGAACAAGGGAATATTTTTCAAAATCAGCCGTCAGGAGCCCATCTGGAGAACAAGGGAATCCATTTCAAAGCTTCAGCAATCAGGCACCCACCTGGAAAATAAGGGAAGTATAATTCAAATTTTAGCTTTCAATTTTTTAATATTTGATAACATGCTGTTCCCAACCACCAAACTGGGGTAGAAAAATTTTCTTTGTTTGTCTATTTTGTTGCAAGCAGGAGCCCACCTGGAGAACAAGGGAATACTTTTCAAATGCAGCAATCAGGAGCCCACCTGGAGAACAAGGGAATACATTCCAAGCGTCGCAAGCAGGAGCCCACCTGGAGAAGAAGGTAATATTTTTCAAAATCAGCCGTCAGAAGCCCACCTGGGGAACAAGGGAATCCATTTCAAAGCTTCAGTAGTCAGGAGCCCACCTGGAAAACAAGGGAAGTACAATTTAAATTTTAGTTTTCAATTTTTTATTTGATAACATGCTGCACCCAGTCACCAAACTGGGGAAGAAAATTTTCTTTATTTGTTTTGTTGCAGTCAGGAGCCCACCTGGAGAACAAGGGAATACTTTCGAAGCGTTGCAAGCAGGAGCCCACCTGGAGAACAAGGGAATACCTTTTTCAAGCATCATAAGTAGGAGCCCACCTGAAAAATGGACACATATTTTAAATTATGGTAGTCGAGCATCAACAAGAGGAAGGGAAGAACATCATCAAGGCAACAACAAGAATTTCATTGGAGGAACACAAGATACAAGTTCAAGGCAACACAAGAGCAAGTTTGAAGATTTTAGATAGGACTTTTGTAATTCATAGTTCATAGTTCAGTCTAGCTTCTTTTTATCTTGACACGGTGTAATAAGGAGGTCAGTGAGCAGTAACAGCAGCAATAGCAGTAAAATCACAGATCCTGGTAGTCCCAGCTACCAGACATTCCTGAACTACACTGACCTGATTCCCGTTTAGCCCGGGATATGTAGGCAGCCTTTGGAGCAAGGTGCGGTCAACTTTTTCAAAAATGCTTCACACGGGATATGCGAACGGACAAAAATTTCTCATTTCCGCTCACTTGTCTTTGCACGAAAACTCTTCGTGTTTCCGGGCAAAGAGGGGCAGATGTGAGCACGTAATTTTTGCCCTAAGAAAATTATTCCAAAAGTTTCAAATAAAATAATTTTATAATTTTTATGAAGTTTGTTACATTTTTGTGTTAATTGGTTGCATGATAATTCATATTAAAAAAAAAGTATGCATTTGCATTAGGAATTTAATTTCACATTTTACTATTAAGTAGGCATTAATTCATTTTAGAATAATTTAAAAAAAATAAAAGAAATAGTTCTTAGGCCATTTTAATTGATAATTGTTGCATCTTTAAATATAATTTTAAATAATTGTAAGGGTTAAATGTTGTAATTAGATTTTTATCTTAATTTTTACATTTTTTTTATAAAATTAGAAAATGCAAAATAAAAATACAAAAAAAAAATACAAAAATGAAAAAAAAGCAAAAAGAAAACAAAAGGGAATAAATGAAAGGAAATGGACTGCTTAGCTATCTTGGGCTGAAATTAAGCCAAGCCCAAATCATACCTGCACCAGCCCAACCCAATAACCCAGAAAAACCCGGCCAGGCCTAGATTTCTTCCACCCGATCCAAGACTATTTATCAAAACGACGTCGTGTTTCACCCTGTCCATCCCAGCCATTGAAACCCTCAGATCCAATGACCCACAGCTGTCCGTGATTAAATATTAAAAGGTCGTGGAATTTAATTAAAGTTAAAAACAAAAGCCTTTCTTCCTCGTATCAGCCCTAATCCTCGCCGGCGGGAAATGCCACCTGTGCCAACGGCCCCCAAAATTTACACCACCGGTCCGCCTCGTTCCCCTCTTCCCATTCCCACCCTTAGTTTCCTTCGAATCTCTCCAGAAGTCCTCGAATCTTCCTTTGAAGATTTTCCGGCCACGACGTTGGTCACGCCAAACGACCCCCAAATAATACCATAGACCCGCCTGAGCCTCCTCTACACAACCCCTAGGACATTTGGTCTCGAATATAGCCAAAACGGCTCGAATTTGAGTTTGAAGATTTTTCGGTGAATCTGGATTTCATTAAATTTGCACAAATTGATGCCATGGGGTTCTCCTCATCTTCTTCTCAAGGATTTTGGTATTATAAAAGATTGATTGAATGCTGAGGTTAGACAATCGAATGGCCATTAAAGTCGTGAGTCCTTTCCCTTTCTTTGTTTTCTGTTATATGAGTTTTTCTGTCGATTAAGACCTTGCATGAGTTCCTTTTAATGGTTATAGTTGGTTTCAGCATTAATTAGAATGTTTCTCTAGATTATCCTGATTCTTATTGATTGATGTTTGTTCTGATAGTTAGTCCAGTTAGTTCAATAATTTAGTGATTAGTTTGATCGAATTAGTTTGTTATTATGTCTATTAGTAATTAGCATGAATAAATTGATTATTGTTGGTTAGTCAGTCTTAGTTAATTAGTTAATCTTAGTTGTTAGTTTAGTTTAGATTAAAATTCCAGTAGCAGTTTTGATTAATGGATAAATCAGGGATTATGGATTTATTTTTGGATAATACCAGTTTTAGTCTAATTCCAGGGGGCAATAGGAGTAGTTGAGGCAATTCATAAATAAAGAATCCTGTAGAATGAATAAGAATTCACTAGAACATCTTAGACTTTTCTAGAAATAGGACCCTAGTGCACATTTCCGGAAACTTAGGGTGTCTACTTGAGCAATAAGCCAGGAAATAAGGGAAATACAAGCAATAATGAATATTAAACAAGGACTGAAATTGAAAACTAAAATTTGAGGGTTGCCCTCATGCTTGCCTATAAAAGGGCAATGCCCTTGCCTTGTAGTCCAAGTTTGGAGATCCTCCAAAAATTTTCCCCCCAAAATTCCTTTTGAATTCAGATCTTATTTTGAATTTTGAATCTTCTAAAAATCCAAAAACATTAGAAAAATCTCTGAAAAACTGAAAATTACTGTTACATTGATGGTTGAGGTCTGTTTGAGCATATTCTACTCAATGTTATATCAGTGGCTGTTAAAAAAATAGTTAAGCTCAATTGTGAAAGAATTTGGGTGCCTGTTAAGTCATGGTGATGTTATTCAAGTCCATTTAAATCATCTAGTGTTGTGGTTGTCTTCCTGTGAAAATTTTCTGGATAATTTGGGTTAAAAATCAGTCCTATTACTGGTCGCTGCTGTTATATGTGTTGTTGTTGTTGTTTTGGATAATTTTCCAACAAAAAATATTGCTGACACCCTCTTCTTCTTCTGGATTTCTCATCTCAGGTACACATCTGTATATTCGATGATTATGAGCTGAAAATGTGCATAAACAAGTTTATGAAGAATGAAGTTAATTGAAAAATTGAATTCTGATTTATTTATGTCTGGATCTGTATATTCAGCATTCAATTCATCAACGTTGTTTAAGTGTTACTCGTTATGTACTAAATAGACTCTATAAACTGCTATGTACTAGATTTATGTGGTCACTTTAAGTTGAACACTGGTGACAATGAATCTCATGTGAAGTTGGCTTGGAGTGGACCTCACTGTTAGCCATAATGTTTCTGTTTGAAAATTCAAGCACATAGCCAGTCACATTTGTGTTAAGGCTGACTTCAATTCGATTTGTTCAAACATCTTAATGGTAATCAGCTTAATGGAGGTTTTCTTCATATTGATTTTAGACTAATACCTATGCTGGATTCTTTGTGATTTAGCTACAGAGTTCCATTTCTTCTGATAAGTTGAGTTAGTTTTGGTATCAAGGAGGCATGATTTTCATTTGATTCAAAATTTTATGTCCATTTGGTGATGTTCAAGTTGACCAGTTTCTCTGTTGAGTGTTTCATACTTCATTCCTTCTGGTATTTAAATATTACTGAAATGAGTATACTTAGATAAAGAGTTGCTGAAAAGAATTCGACTAGTTCCTTGATGTTTTTGCAAAGTTTTCCTGCCTGTGTGCCTGATTTGTACTGGCAGTTGTAGGTCTGTTATCGCTTGCAAAAAATTGAACGTTGATTCACTTTCGAGCTCGGTCTATAATGACGTCTGGAATGCTATTCACCTTTTCCTGATTCGAGTTACATGTTTGTGTTTGATCGTATGCTTCTGTTGGATTATTCTGCTGAAATATTTCGTTGCTTCTTTTCATAATAATGTTGTTAGTTAGTCAGATGTAGGCTAAATCTAAAATGGGGCATAAATTAGTAAAATGGATATGCTTAGATCCGGAGAAAGTTAGTAAAACCTATACTGTTAGTTGGGTTTCAAGTTCCTTTGTATCCTTGCATTACTCTATGTGTTGGAAAACAATTGCTTTCAAAAACCTGTCAAAATTACATTAGGGAATAAATCCATAAATATAAAATTGAGTTTCGAATTGAGTAGTGGGTTCAAGCTAAAAGGCTTGACCTTTTGTTTGTACCCGGACTTGAATTTGAAGCTCAATTTCTTTAATAATAATTAGCTAAGACTTTTTTCTCTATTATTTAGAGACAAATAATAATTAAAAAATTTAGTTTGCTTTGGGTTGTCCTTATAATAAAAATAAGGTGAGCCTCGCTAAACAAAACTCACAATTGCGAGGACCTCATTAAATTCAAAAATACTTAGTATTCGGGACGGGCCGTTTAGCGAATTTCACGGTCTTCCCTAAAGATAATAAACGCGTAGTTGCTTTAGGCGCGTATTTTAATAATATTACCTTCCTAAATACGGGTGCACATTGATGTGACCCAAATCCAAATCTCAACAGAATCGAAATGTGTTGACAACCACGGGTGCACTGGTGCGACGTGGTTCGAGACGCATTTTCACGACGTTGCAATTCTTATTAAAATAAAAATAAAAATAAAAGCGGTTTATTAATAAAAGGCACATAAGCTAGCATGTATTAAAATAATATAAAATACAACAGTTGAGCGACCGTGCTAGAACCACGGAACCCGGGAATGCCTAACACCTTCTCCTGGGTTAACAGAATTCCGTACTCGGATTTCTGGTTCGCGGACTGTTAACAGAGTCATGAATTTCCTCGGTTCAGGATTTAACCGGTGACTTGGGACACCATTAATCTCCCAAGTGGTGACTCTGAAATCTTAATAATAAATCCCGTTTTGATTGTCACTTCAAGTTGGAAATAACTCCCTTTATTACACTCCTTGCGGGTAGTAGCGAAAAAAGGAGGTGTGACAGGGAGATATGACTGTGTCTCAGTATGAGATGAGGTTTTTAGAGCTGGCTCATCATGCCGTTTGGATGGTTCCGACTGATTGTGAGCGGATCAGGAGATTTGTTGATGGCCTTAACTACCATCTCTGTGTTCTTATGACTAGAGAGAGAGTATTGGGTGCCACATTTGAGGAAGTGGTTGATATAGCTTGAGAGATTGAGGCAGTTCACCGTCAGGATCGAGAGGAGAGGGAGGCCAAGAGGACTCGAGGTTCTGGCAGTTACAGTGGCGCTCCTTTGAGGGGCCAGTTCTAGCATGGTAGGGGTCATTCTTTCAGGACCGCTTAGTTAGCCCGTCCCGAGTATCATAGGGCATCTTCAGGTCGTGGTTATCATGGTTCCCAACAGGGTCAGACTTCACTTAGCACTCTTCTAGCATAGAGTTCATCTCGTGCCCCATCTCTTCAGGGTTCTTCCAGGCCGAGTGCATCAGCTAGTCACTCGGGCACGAGGGATTCCCTTCAGTCCCATTCTCCAGCACCTGGGAGTTGTTTTAAGTGCGGAGAGTTTAGACAGGTGTGGAGGTAGTGTCCTCATCGTGCTGCTAGCTCATTTCAGCAGATGGGTCAGCCCTCATCTTCTGGTCCAGTTTCTTTAGCACCCACCCACCCAGCTAGGGGTGAGGGTCAGGCAGCCAGGGGTCGCCCCAAAGGCGGAGGTCGATCAGGCGGTGGTTAGGCTCGTTTTTATGCTCTTCCAGGCGAGTCAGATGCCATTGCTTCAGATGCTGTCATTACAGGTGGTATTGTTTCAGTCTACCACTTCGATGCCTCAGTCTTATTTGATCCCGGTTCCACCTATTCTTATGTGTCCTCATATTTTGCTCATCATTTGGGTACGTCCCGAGGGTGTCTTGCTTCACCTGTTTATGTATCTACCCTGGTGGGCGGTATTATTATTGTAGACCATGTGTACCGGTCATGTTTGGTGACTATTGGGGGTCTGGAGACCTGAGTTGATCTATTGTTGTTGAGCATGGTGGACTTTGATGTTATTTTGGGCATGGACTAGTTAGCTCCGTGTCATGCTATTCTAGATTGTCATGCTAAGACAGTCACTTTGGCTATACCGGGTGTACCGAGGATCGAGTGGCGTGCTGTGACTGATTATGTTCCTAGTAGAGTGATTTCATTCTTAAAGGCCCAACGTATGGTTAGGAAGGGTTGTCATTCATATTTGGCGTTTGTGAGGGATGTTGGAGCCGAGACTCCTAGCATTGATTTTGTTCTAGTTGTAAGGGAGTTTCCTAATGTATTTCCTGCAGACCTGCTAGGCATGCCACCAGACAGGGATATTAATTTTGGTATTGACCTGGTGCCGGGCACTCAGCCCATTTCCATCCCGCCATATCGCATGGCACCAGCGGAGTTGAAAGAATTGAGGGATCGGCTTCAGGAACTCCTAGATAAGAGGTTCATTTGGCCTAGTGTGTCACCGTGCGGTGCGCCAATTCTGTTCGTGAAGAAGAAGGATGGCACCATGAGAATGTGTATCAACTACAGGCAATTGAACAAAGTAACAATGAAGAACAAGTATCCCTTGCCTCGTATTGATTATTTATTTGACCAACTTCAAGGAGCAAGGGTGTTCTCCTAGATCGATCTCCGTTCGGGATATCACCAGTTAAAGATCAGGGATTCAGATATTATTAAGACTGCTTTCAGGACTAGATATGGGCACTATGAGTTTCTTGTTATGTCTTTTGGGCTGACTAATGCCCCATCGGCGTTCATGCATTTGATGAACGGTGTATTTCGGCCTTATTTGGATTCATTCGTTATTGTGTTCATTGATGATATCCTGGTATATTCGCGTAGTCAGGAGGAGCATGCGTAGCATTTGCGAGTTGTATTGCAGAGATTAAGGGGGGAGAAGCTTTATGCAAAGTTCTCCAAGTGTGAGTTTTGGCTCAGTTCAGTGGCCTTCTTGGGACACGTGGTGTCCAGGGAGGGTATTCAGGTTGACCCGAAGAAGATAGAGGTGGTGCAGAGTTGGCCTAGACCGTCCTCAGCCACTGAGATTCGTAGCTTCCTCGGGTTGGCAGGCTATTATCGTTGGTTTGTTCAGGGTTTTTCATCTATTGCCTCGCCTTTGACCAAGTTGACTCAGAAGGGTGCGCCATTTGTATGGTCGGACGAGTGCGAAGAGAGCTTTCAGAAGCTCAATACAGCTTTGACCACAGCTCCAGTATTGGTTTTGCCGTCAACTTCAGGTTCATATATGGTATATTGCGATACTTCTAGAGTTAGGATTGGTTGTGTATTGCTACATGAGGGTAGAGTTATTGCTTATGCTTCTCGTCAATTGAATCCCCACGAGAAGAACTACCTGTCGATAATTTGGAGTTGGCTACCATAGTTTATGCCTTGAAGATTTGGAGGCACTACTTGTATGGCGTATCTTGCAAGGTATTCACTGATCATCGTAGTCTTCAGCATTTGTTCAAGCAAAAGGATCTTAATTTGAGGCAGGGTAGATGGTTGGAGTTGCTTAAGGATTATGACATCACCATATTGCATCATCCGGGAAAGGCCAATGTAGCAGCCGATGCTTTGAGCTGAAAGGCAGTGATTATGGAGAGTTTGGCATGTATTCCAGTTGGGGAGAGACCCTTTGCAGTTGATGTTCAGGCCTTGGCCAATCCGTTGGTGAGACTAGATATTTCGGAGCCTAGTCGGGTGTTGGCTTGTGTGGTTTCTCGATCTTTCTTATATGATCGCATCAGAGAGCGCCGGTATGATGATCCACAGCATGATGATGCCAGAGATGTGACTATTGGTGATGATGGTGTGTTGAGGATGCAGGGCCAGATTTGCGTGCCCAATGTGTATGGTCTTCGTGAGTTGATATTAGAGGAGACCCATAGCTCGCGGTATTCCATTCATCCGGGTGCCGCGAAGACGTATCAGGACTTGAGATAGTACCATTGGTGGAGAAGAATGAAGAAAGACATTGTAGGATTTGTGGCTCGGTGTTTCAGCTGTCAGCAGGTGAAATATGAGCATCAGAGACCAGGTGGCATACTTCAGCGGATGATTATTCCCAACTGGAAGTAGGATAGGGTCACTATAGATTTTGTGAGTGGTCTTCCTTGGACTTTGAAGAAATTTGATTCAATTGGGGTGATTGTGGATCGGCTGACCAAGTCCATGCATTTCATTTCGTTATGTACCACCTATTCTTCGGAGCGGCTGGCAGGGATCTTTATCCGGGAGATTGTTCGATTGCATGGTGTTCCAGTGTCTATTATCTCAGATAGAGGTACTCAGTTTACTTCTCAATTCTGGAGGACTTTTCAGTGAGAGTTGGGTACACAGGTGGAGTTGAGCACATCATTTCATCCTCAGACGGACGGGCAGTCCGAGCGTACTATTCAGATATTGGAGGACATGTTGCATGTATGTGTTATTGATTTTAGAGGTTCTTGGGATGAGTTTTTGCCGCTTGCAGAGTTTTCCTACAACAACAGTTATCAGTCGAGAATTCAGATGGCTCCGTACGAGGCATTGTATGGGAGGCGGTGTAGATCTCCAGTTGGTTGGTTCGAGCCCAGCGAGGCCAGACTATTAGGGGCAGATTTGGTACAGGATGCCTTAGAGAAGGTGAAGCTGATTCAGGAGAGGCTTCGTACAACACAGTCGCGTCAGAAGAGCTATGCGGACTGGAAGGTTCGAGATGTGTATTTTATGGTTGGTGAGAAGGTCTTGATGAAGGTTTCGCCCATGAAGGGTGTTACACGATTTGGAAAGAAAGGGAAGTTGAGTTCGCGGTTTATTGGACCTTTTGAGGTACATAGGAGGATTGGGGAAATGGCCTATATGCTTGCCTTGCCACCCAGCTTGTCAGGCGTGCATCCGGTATTTAATGTTTCTATGCTCCTGAAGTATGTTGGGGACCCATCCCACATTTTGGATTTCAACACGGTTCAGTTGGATGATGACTTGACCTATGATGTGGAGCCAGTGGCTATTTTGGGTCGTCAGGTGAGAAAGTTGAGATCAAAGGATATAGCTTCGGTAAAAGTGCAGTGGAGAGGTCGGCCCGTGGAGGAGGCTACTTGGGAGACCGAGCGGAGATGCAGATCCGATATCCTCACCTGTTTGAGGCTTCAGGTATATTTCTTGACCCGCTCGAGGATGAGCGTTTGTTTTAGTTGGGGAGGATGTGATGACCTGACCCGTCGACCCATGAGTTACCGCTTCGTTTCCGCCATTTTCAGCTTCTTTATGCTTCATTATCCGTATCTTAAGTGATCGAGTTGGTTCGGAAAGGTTTTGGTAGGAAATGAGACGCTTAGTCTCTTTAAGGAAGGTTTGGTTTGGAAAAGTCAACCAGACATTGACTTATGAGTTAGAGGGTTTAGATGTGATTTCCGGTGATTTGGTTAGCTTCGGGGGATTATTTGTGACTTAGGAGCGTGATCAGAAGTAGTTTTGGAGGTCCGGTGTAGAATTAGGCATGAATTGGCGAAGTTAGTATTTTGGCGAATTCCTGTTGATAGGTGAGATTATGATCCGAGGGTCGAAATGGAATTTCAAGAGTTGTTGTAGCTTCGTTATGTGATTTGGGATGTGGGTGTAAAATTTTAGGTCATTCAGAGGTAATTTGGTTGGATTTTTTATCGAATGCGTGTTTCGGAAGTTTTTGAAGAACTTAGGCTTGAATTCTATGAGAATTGATGGTTTTAGTGTTGTTCGAGGAGTTTTGATGATTGGAACAAGTTTGGATGATATTTAGGATGCGTTAGTGCTTTTGGTTGAGGTCTCGGGGGCCTCTGGGTGATTGCGGATGGCTAACGGGAGGTTTGAACTTGGAAAAATGTTGCAGAAAATACAGCAGTCAGTGCAACAGCTTTTTGGTCTTCGCGAACGCGAAAGGGCCATCGCGTTCGCGTAGAAGGATTTGGGGCCCTGAGGTTTTTGTTCTTCGCGTTCGCAGCTGGGTCTCACGTTCGCATAGGTCTGGTAGTTGGTGCTTCGCGTTCGCGGAAGGTTGCCCGCGTTCGCATAGGAGGATCTTAGGCCCCATTGATTTTGTTCATTGCGTTCGCGACTGTGGGGTCTCATTCGCATAGTTGGGGGCTGTGTATGCTACGCGTTCGCAGGTGGGGGACCGCGTTCGCGAAGGGTAATTTGGTCTGAGGCAAAGTTTGTCCGTCGCGAACGCGAGTGGCCCTCGCGTTCGCATAGAGTAAAAGGTCAGCTGGCGCAAGAGTTTTTAATAATATTCCATACGCGAGCCTAAGTTATTTTCCTCTATTGTTGAGCATCTTGAGAGCTTTTTGGGAGAAATTGAAGAGGGTTTCGACTGGGATTGATTGGAGGTAAGTCCTATGAACTAAAAACATGATTTAATTATAGAATCAACCTAGAAATTCATGAAAATTTAACAAAAAGGTGGATGAACTAGGGCTTGAGTTTTGATATTTCAAATTGGGTTTTGATGGGTCATTTGAGCTCGGATTTGGGAGTTCTTGGTATGTATAGACTCGTGGCGGGATAAAGAATCCGTTGATGTGAAAATGTATGAGTTTCGAGAAGTGGGACCGGGGCTCGGGTTTTGCAAATTTTGTGATTTTTGATATTTTTCGATTGGGTTATGTTCCCTTAGCCTATTGTGACATATTCGTTGTGGTTTTGGTCAGATTCGATACGTGAGGAGGCCAATTTGAGATGCAAGGGCATAGCGAGCTAGAGAATTGACCGGCTTGAGATGAGTAATGATAGTAAATGATGTCCTGAGGGTTTGAAACCCCGCATTTGCACAACGTAGTGCTATATTGAGGTGAAACACGCGCTTAATGAAGATCGCGGGGTTGGTTACTACTGGGGATTGTGACTTGGTCTGTCCCGATTGATATTTTTACCGCGCATTTGACTGAGATGTGTTTGTTATCAACATGTTTTGGGCTTCACGCCAACTACTTGAATCCTTCGTGGACTTTTATCACCATTTCCTCACTATTTTGATATATTACTTTAATTCAGTCCTATTGATTAATATTATTTTACAAACTCAGCCACTTTTAATTGAATTTTGAGATTTAAATGATATTTCCAATGTTATTTGGTGTGAGCACTACTGTTTTACTGATGCCCGAGGGGTTTATGATGATTTCTTGACTAAGTGAGGCCGAGGGCCATATGTGAGGATATGCTGAGTGATATGAGATGCTTTATTTGCCACGAGGTGGCTTGAGTGATGGGAGGCCGAGTGATGATGCCACAAGGTGGCTTGATATAGCGCTTGGGCCGTAAGGGGCCCCTCCGGAGTCCGCACACCCACAGTGAGTGCGGATACCCATATGATCTGAGAGTGAGCCCGAGGGGCTGATACTATGCTAAGTGACTGAGAGTGAGCCCGAGGAGCTGATACTATGCTGAGCGATTGATTTTGGGCCCGAGGGGCAGATTACTACTCACTACTTACTTGTTGTTTTACCTGATTTACCTGTTTTATTTTTAAAAGGAGATTTCATTTGATTCTTTACGGTTTTACTGCTTTAAGTGATTTACTGCCTGATATAGAATTGCCTTGTGCATTTATGTGTTTTCATGCTTTCAGCCATTATTTATTGTTATTACTTACTGGGTCGGAGTACTCACATTACTCCCTGCACCATGTGTGTGGATTTAGGCATAGCAGAGTCAGCACCTGAGCGCTGATTCCTTCCAGACCAGACATCGATTTGGAGTTACGAGGTAGCTGTTGACGTCTACAGCCCCTTGTCTCCCCTATCCTCTATCACTTATGTTTCCTTTAGACTATTGTATCGGATTTCATACTTAGTAGACTTATAGCAAACTCTGTAGTAGCTCATGACTTGTGACACCCTGGTTTGGGCTGTGTCGGGATGGTTTCCTTGATTATTATCGCTGTTTCCGCATTTATGATTATTTTAAACATATTTTAGATTTGTTAATGTTAATTAATTATTTAAAAAGAGGTGTTTGCGTTGTTCTAGCTGGCCTTGTCTTCACGAGAGGCGTCATCACGGTCGAGTTCGGGAATTGGGTCGTGACAAAAACATTAGATCTATACACAAAAGATATAAGTTATAATTCAAACCTAGAATTTTTAGGAGGTGGAGAAGGAGAGACGCGGCAGTACTGGCAGTGGCAGCGGTAGCGGCGACGACGCGGCAGCAGCTGGGCGGTGGCGACGCAGGGTGGGGAATGGAATTTGTGTGAGGGAAATAGAGAGGGAGAGGGGAAGATATTGAGTGGGAGTTTAAGGAATTTTGAGAAGAGCGATATGAAAAAATAGGGGGAATCCCGTATATTTCAGGTCTGTTTTCAGACTTACCGACCAACATTGGTCGATATTTTGGTCGGTACGTTAAGTGTTGACCATTTGACCAAATACCGACCAACGTTGGTCAGTTACTGTTTTCTAAAAAAAATGTTTTTTTGCTTTTATTTCTTAAAATATTTTTAGTTATAAGTAAATTATTATAAATTATAAAAAGAATTATTATTAACTATAAATATGTATTTTATTTAACTATACAATTGTTATAAATAATTATAAACTATAAGCATAATTTTTACACAAAATTATATTAGCTAGGTAATTCCTTTTAAATAGATTATAATAGTATCAATCTAAATAAATTTTCTAAGTTATATTTAAGTATATGAGTAATTTCACACAAACACAAACACACATACACTATATTGTAATTGATGATCAATCTTATATATTACTATGTACGAATAATTTATCAATTGATAAACCAATATAATATTATTCTATTTTAGGTCGAGACTTTTGTTTTTTATATTAATCGATATAGGTCAAAACGTTTTGTTTTTAATATTCATCGATGCATCTAATAATTTATAAGTCGATGAATCAATTTACAAATAGATATTTTTTATGATAAATTATATATACTAATTAGGATATTCATTAGTGATCTATCCCTAAAAGAACCCGACCTTGTATTCATAGCGCTTCGTATTCTTATATATACACAGCTATATTTATACACACACACACACACTTCATTGTAATACTTTAACTATATATAGAGCTTGTTATAGTATATGTTAGTGTGTGTATATATATAACACACACACTTCGTTGTGCTACCTTAACTACATATATAGCATGTTGTAGTATATGTTAGTGTATTCATTATTTGTATTAGAAAAGAGTTAACATATTACATTTATATTATTTAGATAGTAAATATTAATGCGATTCAAATTTAAAGTTCGACTATGTTTGACCTATTAATTTAACTTGTTTACTTAATACTAATAACTTCTTTTATTTTTTTTAAATTGTGATCCCCCCCCCACACCCACACACACATACACACATACTGTCACGAGCCAAAATCCACTAAGGGTCGTGATGGCACCGGACACTATTGTTAGGCAAGCCAACACTAATTAATTAATAACTTCTTGTTTTAAATACCTCTGAATTTACTACTTTTATATATTTAAACAATAAAGAATAAGTTTCACTGAATAAATAACAATATCTTTAACAATTTCAAATACTGAATAATCCCATAGACATCCTAGAACCCGGAGTCACAAGTGCATGAGCAATTTCTAGGAAAAATAAGGCATGATACGATGACTTTCCGGAATACAGATTGGACAGGAAGTAAAATACAATACGCTGAAAGAGACTATACTAGCTGTGAGTCACCTCGAGGAATACAGCTCACCTAGTCTCCGCATCATCCATGCTGCTACGCCCAGCAGGCCGCTAAAATCACGTGTGCCTGTGCAACAAAAATGCACAGCAAGTGTAGCATGAGTACGAAAACAACGTGTACTCAGTAAGTATCCCACCTAATCTTGAAGAAGTAGAGACGAGAGGTCGACTTCGACACTTACTAGTGGTCCAATAATGATACACAATTAATATAGTAAAATCCAGGATTTTTATAAAGCATGATTGTAATTCAACAGAATGAAACAAGTAATCAATTCTTTTATTCAAAGGGAGATTTCCAAATTTCGTTTTCATCAATTTTACATTTAAATCCACTTCAATGAATTACAAGGCAAGTAATACAAGCATGCGCAACTCATGCCGGGGTCGTACGGGCCGATCAAATAATATTTAAAATGTGCACTGCAAGAGGGTCGAATGGCGCGAACCATAGATGATTCTATTACCCCGCTCACGAATCATAAATGTGATGCGGTCAAACACAAATAAACAATTACCCTGCTCGCGAATCATACATGCGACGCATGTACACATAGAAACACATATTCAAACAGTCAATCAAGACTTTATCTAGGAAGCAATTGTTCAAGGAGGTGTACATTTCTCTTTTACAAGTCCAGAAAATGAAGTTTAACTCTTTTAGAAAAATCATTTGCCACTTCGATATGATTTAAGCAAATTAAACCATCAATATAGTTACAATTATTACAAGTAAGCATGCTTGGGTC
Source organism: Nicotiana glauca (assembly GCA_026770625.1). Lineage (NCBI taxonomy): Eukaryota > Viridiplantae > Streptophyta > Magnoliopsida > Solanales > Solanaceae > Nicotiana > Nicotiana glauca. Next base: position 122,931 of record MU726868.1, on the reverse strand, counting down.
CTAGACTACCCGGACATAGGCATAATAGTAGCTACGCACGGACTTTCGTCACCTCATACGTACGTAGCCCCCACAAATAGCAGCATATATGTTCAATTAATTCACCTATGGGGACACTTCCCTCTTACAAGGTTAGAAAGGAGACTCACCTCGCCCTGAAGTTCCATAACCGGCATTCCACGCCCTTATGAAGTCTCAATTTGATGCACAACGCCCCAAAACTAGTCAATAATTATGTAAACTCATTAATATATGATCACTTACTCATTATAATCCAACTTATAGCAATTCCTAACACTGATGGAAAAGTTGACAAAATTTTCCTCGGGCCCACGTGCCCGGATTCCGAAATTTTTCAAAAATAAAGTTTACCTATGGCCTCACGAACTCAAATATATAATTTACTCTTAATTTCATGTCAAAAATTGTGGTTAAAATCCAAGAATACGAATTTTCTAGGTTTCCCTCTAACCCCAAGATTCTACCCATTTTCATGCTCAAATCCACATATAATCAAGGTATTTAACTCACAAGGGGTTGGAATTAACTTACCTCATGTTTGATGATGAAATCCCTCTCTTGAAGCTCTCCAAAAAATCGCCCAAACAAGAGAAACATGGGAGGAAATGAAACAAATCTTCGTTTTATAAAATCCTCTTCTGCCCAGCGACCTTCGCACCTGCGGTCACACGACCGCTTTTTGCGGTTCTGTAGGTGCGGTTAAAATTCCACTTCTGCGAAAAGCCTCCAGCTGCCCCAGTCCGCTTCTGCGCTGCCCCGACCGCATCTACGATCTCGCAGGTGCGGAAAAATCCTTCGGACCTGCGACTTCTGACCCCGTCACTTCTAGACGCTTCTGTTGTTCTTTTCCTCACTTCTACGGGGCCGCTTATGCAGTGAAGCCTCCGCAGGAGCGGTTATACCAGCAACCAGACTCCCCTTCAGCTCATCCTTTAAGTCCCAATCGATCTGTTAACCAGTCGGAATCCACCCGAGGCCCCCGGGACCACAACCAATATTGCCAACCAGTCCAAAAATGCATTACGGACTCGCTCGAGGCCTCAAATCATATCAAACAATGCTAAAATCACGAATCACACCCCAAATCAAACTTGATGAACTTGGGAAATTCAAACTTCAACATTCGATGTCGAAACCTATCAAACCACATCCGATTGACCTCAACATACCCATGGCAGCATGCCACCCGATCTACACATAAAATTCATATAAGGAGATTCACATTGAGCTAAATTGCTCATTACAACAAAATAGCGAATATCGATCACAGGCACACTAAGTGCATAATACCATCCCTGAGGGGACGTATAGCGCCATAAGCTTACAAACTCAAGAAAAACTTAGGTGCGATAAATGTTTTGAAACTAAAGAGCCATCCTATTCACATAACACCAACGCTACGCGAAACCTCAACACATAAGAAATTTACCAAGCCGTTTCACAACTCACACGGCACAATATAGCATTACATGAAATAGCCGACGATGAAACAACATCCAATATTCGAATACTCCTTCATAAGGAGAGCTATGCTGAAATGAACACATTCGGCCTGATATAGAGCCTATATTCATATTTAAATCCATCCATAAACTTTAAGCCGATTCTGATCGTACCAAACTAGGCCAATAATCTTCCCTGGGTCCATAATAACCCCCTTTTCCCATAACACACAAGAATAACCATCATAACCCAAGTAATCCTCCACATTCCACCACCCAATAAATTGAGTGCCCTCCAGGTATCAATTCTCAAATTAACGATATCACCATAGTCTTCATACTTGGTTTAATCCTTCAATCAGTCAAGTGACTACATGCCACACTTGTACAAACTCCCCGTGGGGCACGCTCCCACGAGCTTCCATAACAGATAATAGGTCTGTACATCCATACCATCGGCCACAATAACGCTGAGAAGCGATCAAGAATCCTTAACCAGGATGCGAACCTTTTGCACAAATCACCGATCTCAAGCGACGCTATAGACAATACCAACTTACTCCAAATATCCAAATCCCTTTCCTGCTCCTCCGAGCTCGTGACATTCGAGTCAACACCAAACCGCAACCTTGATCCTCACTTTCAAATTCCATACTACTCACTGCACCTAACAAGCCAGCATGCGATAGTATAAGAATTTCATCACAACTCCTGAACCACTAACATGGTAAACACTCACTCACATGGAAGATTTTTACTTAACTCATTCCAAGAGAATCGTAGCAACACATGAGTGAATTCTCACACTCGTAGAAGATGCAATTATTCAAGTAGTGGCCTAAATCACCATAGCCCTTTCCGAGATCCGCCTACATATAGCAGGCCATGATACTAGAATACTTCCGAATAAATTCAATTACGACGGCCGACAAGCCTCACACGCTCTATCACAAATCACTTGCATAACTTAATCATGCTGAAGGAACTGACTACTGGCACCAATATGCCAATTCCATCATGGCTATCAATCCAACCTCTTTCAATTTATCCTTAATTGCATTAGAACAATAATAACTTCCTTCCACACATAACACACTCAACCTGCACCCATCCCGAGTGGCCTTGTGACATGAGACTATGCTGTCTCAAATCCCACGGACCACCTCATACCTTACTTGCAACTCACTTCTACGTGAAGCATAATTCCTGAGCCTTCACAAAGCTCGAACATGAATCGATGATGCTAATTATGGAACACATTCTTCAATTCGTTTGCTCAAATTACTACTGATGTTCTCTTTCCTTAGACGAAACAACTTACCAATACACTGATAACCCGAACTTCACAAGAAGATAATCATATAACCCAATCGTAGACGGTGAGACTCTCCCACTTAGCTTGAAGCCACACGCAACTCTAGAATCCAACAAGATTCTTTCTCCATTCTTGACATGATCTAGCACAACCAACCCGCCAAGTTTCTTGAAATCTTTCTGTAAGACCATTTATGAATACTCTGAATCATTAACCATATTCACATGTCCGACCTCTTTACCAGATAGCTAGTAGGATTCTTCGCAAAAGATTCGCCAACCACGCGACCGCTGATCTGCTCACAGGAGATAACCCAACTGAGCCCATGCTCATTTACCAGCTGCACAAGTCCATTCACTCCTCGTGCACATCAACTAAATATGCGACAATATCTCCCAATTCAAAGTTATGTCGCATCCTCCTTCTTATCAAGCAACTCCTTTTTGTCATATTAAATCTCCCGCCGAATAATAGTTTATACTTCAAATTAAGTCCATAGACCCAGTCACCGACCACCCTGAATCCCAAATCGCTCTAGACCTCTTCTCCAGGTGTGTAGTTATCCTGCCACTGACCCCATACGCTACTCTGTCCCTCTCCCGTTTTGGGCAAACTCACTTCTTTAAGAAGCTACTCAACATCCACTTCTTACAGCCGGCCTTATATAAGTTTAACCTCTGAATGACACTTCCCACACGTCCTTCCTCATCCTTTGCTGCTCTACTGATGCCTTAGATCAAAAATATATTTCGGTAGCACTTGAACCAACAGACCGCGACTAACTCTTAAACCTTTTCGAAGATCATCGTTCTCGAGCCGTCAGCATTAGAAATACACATTTAATCCTGACCACCGCACCCTGCGATCTCTGACAACCACTTCTTCAATACTATCTTACAATTTCCTGCACCAATGGAGAATTGTAAAAATTCTTAACACCAGGCGAACTTAGTACATTCAACAAGGACAACGACACTTCATCACAGATGAAAATTCTGCCACGTTCGTAAACACCAAGCCTCGTTACTCCATCATCCCAAATCCGAACATTCTTAGCCCGATTGCTTTTCCCCCGCCGGAAATAAAATACTGAATCTCTAAACCATGCACTAAGTAAACCTCCCTTCAAGTCATTCACTGCCCCAACACGTAGGCAAGCATCCTACAATCACATCAATATTGCGCGACAATCGTTCGTAAGTGTCACAGAAACTTGTGCCTAGCCTCAGAGCTCTCAGAAGTACAACTACTGAGCTGAAACGACAAAATATCCTTCCACAAGGCGACAACAATAGTCAAATATACTATATCGGGAGAATCATCCGGTAACACCTCTGCAGTACCTTTAAAATTCCTCAATTTCTGATTTATAATAAGTGCTCCACATCACATAAGATTGAATAGGAAGGAAATAAAGGCATAAGCCTCAAAGGAATCAAATCGCACGATGAGGAATCAAGATGGGAAGTACTTCTAACAGCCCTGTAGCCTTCCGAAGATAAGTACAAATGTCTCCATACCGATCCGCGAGACTCTACTAGACTTGATCATGACTCATGAGATCTAAGGGAACCTAGTACTCTGATACCATGTTGTCATGACCCAAAATCCACTAAGGGTCGTAATGGCGCCGGACACCATTGTCAGGCAAGACAACACTAATTAATTAATAACTTCTTGTTTTAGATACCTCTGAATTTATTATTTTATATATTTAAACAATAAAGAATATGTTTCACTAAATAAATAATAATATCTTTAACGATTCCAAATATTGAATAATCCCATGGACATCACAGAACCCGGTATCACAAGTGCATGAGCAATTTCTAGGAAAAACAAGGTATAATACGATGACTTTCCGGAATACAAATTGGATAGGAAGTAAAATACAATATGCTGAAAGAGACTATACTAACTGCGAGTCGCCTCGAGAAATGTAGCTCACCTAGTCTCTGCATTATCCATGCTGCTATGCCCAGTAGGCCACTAAAATCACGTGTGCCTGTGCAACAAAAATGCACAGCAAGTGTAGCATGAGTAATCTACGGGCAACCAACCCAAAGTCCATTGTATCTGATTGGCCTTGAGTGCGCGTAAGTATAACACCCATGCCTAAAACAACGTGTAATCAGCAAGTATCCCGCCTAATCTCGAAGAAGTAGATACGAGAGGTCGACTTCGATACTTACTAGTGGTCCAATAATTATACACAATTAATATAATAAAATTCAGGATTTTTATAAAGCATGGTCATAGCTCAACAGAACGAAACAAGTAATCAATTCTTTTATTCAAAGGGAAATTTCTAGATTTCGTTTTCATCAATTTTATATTTATTCTCAAGTCAAGGAGTGACAATATCCACTTCAATGAATTTTAAGGCAAGCAATACAAGCATGCACAACTCATGCCGGGGTCGTACGGCCCGATCCAACAATATTTAAAATGTGCACTGCCAGAGGGTCGAATGAAGCAAACCATAGATGCATATATTACCCCGCTCAAAAATCATACATGCGACGCGGTCAAACACAAATAAACAATCACCCTGCTCGCGAATCATACATGCGACGTAGGTACACATAGAAACACATATTCAAACAGTCAATTAAGACTTCATCTAGGAAACAATTATTCAAGGAGGTGTACATTTCTCTTTTTCAGGTCCAAAAAATGAAGTTTAACTCTTTTAGAAAATCATTTGCCACTTCGATATGATTTAAGCAAATTAAACCATCAATATAGTTACAATTATTACAAGTAAGCATGCTTTTGGGTCCTACACTACCCGGACATAGGCATAATAGTAGCTACGCACGGACTCTCGTTACCTCGTGCGTATGTATCCCCCACAAATAGCAGCACATATGTTCAATTAATTCACCTATGAGGATAATTCCCTCTTACAAGGTTAGAAAGGTGACTCACCTCGCTCTGAAGTTCCATAACCGGCATTCCACGCCCTTACGAACACTAAAATTGATGCATAACGCTCCAAAACTAGTCAATAATTATGTAAACTCATTAATATATGATCACTTACTCATTACGATCCAATTTATAACAATTCTTAATCCCGATCGAAAAGTTGATAAAATTGCCCTCGAGCTCACGTACCCGGATTCCGAAATTTTTTAAAGATAAAGTTTACCCATGGCCTCACGAACTCAAATATATAATTTACTCTTAATTTCATGTACAAAATTGTGGTCAAAATCCAAGAATATGAATTTTCTAGGTTTCCCTCTAACCCCAAGATTCTATCCATTTTTATGCTCAAATCTGTATATAATCAAGGTATTTAACTCACAATGGTGTGGAATTAACTTACCTCATGTTTGATGATAAAATCCCTCTCTTGAAACTCTCCAAAAAATCGCCCAAACAAGAGAAAAATGGGAGTAAATGAACTAAATCTTCATTTTTATAAAATCCTCTTCTGCGCAGCAACCTTCGCACCTGCGGTCATACGGCCGCTTTTACGGTTCCGCAGGTGCGGTTAAAATTCTGCTTCTACGAAAAGCCTCAAGCTGCCCCAATCCGCTTCTGCACCGCCCCGACCGCATCTGCGATCTCGCAGGTGCGGAAAAATCCTTCGCACCTGCGGCTTCTAACCCCTTCACTTCTGGACACTTTTGCGGTTCTTTTCGTCGCTTCTGCGGGGCCGCTTCTGCGGTGAAGCCTCCACAGGAGCTGTTAAACCAGCAACCAGAATCCCCTTCAGCTCATCCTTTAAGTCCCAATCGATCCGTTAACCATCCGGAATCCACCCGAGGCCCCTGGGACCCCAACCAATCATGCCAACCAGTCCCAAAATACATTACTGACTCGGTCGAGGCCTCAAATCATATCAAACAATGCTAAAATCATGAATCACACTCCAAATTAAACTTGATGAACTTGGGAAATTCAAACTTCAACATTCGATGCCGAAACCTATCAAATCACATCCGATTGACCTCAAATTTTGCACACAAGTCATATTCGGCATTACGGACCTATTCCAGCTTTCGAAATTAGAATTCGACCCCCATATCAAAAAGTTTACTTCCGGAAAAACTTCTCAAAAACCTTCAAACTTCTATCTTTAGCCAAATGACTCCAAAATGACCCAGGGACCTCCGAATTCACTTCCGATCGCGCCCCCAACAACAGAATCACCATACGGAGCTATTCCCAAACTCGGAATCTCAAACAGACATTGATAACACTGAATTGCAAATGCTAACTTTCACAATAGGTGTCAAAACGTTCTCGAGTCTTCCAAAAGTCGATCCAGACATACGCCCATGGCCGAAATCATCATACGAACCTGCTGGAACCTTCGAATCTCGATTCCAAGGTCGTTTACTCAAAAATCCAATCATAGTCAATTCTTTCAACTTAAAGCTTCCGAAAGGAAAATTCTCTCTCAAAATCAACTTCGAACTTCCCGGAATTCAATTCCGACCACGCGTACAAGTCATAATACTTGAAGTGAAGCTACTCAGGGCTTCAAATTGTTGAACAACGCGCTAGAGCTCAAAACGACCGGTTGGGTCGTTATGCGCGCGCGCACGCGCGCACACACACACACACACACACACACACACACACA
>MU726868.1:52938-115218 GCA_026770625.1 Nicotiana glauca | reverse complement strand
ATATATATATATATATATATATATATATATATATATATATATATATATATGTATGTCAAAGATGTTTAGTATTAATTCTTCTATTTTTCATTCATTCATCACTAATAATGTGTGACATAGATTAATCGATATAGGTTGAGACGTTTTGTTTTTAATATTCAACGATGCATCTAAGTAAGTTATAAGTCGATGAATCAATTTACAAATAGATATATTTGATGATAAATTATATATACTAATTAGGATCTTCACAAGTCTATCCCTAAAAGAACCCGACGTTCTTTTAGGGATAAACTTGTGAAGATCCTAATTAGTATATATAATTTATCATCAAATATATCTATTTGTAAATTAATTCATTGACTTATAACTTATATATATATATATATATAACACGCTTCGTTGTACTACTTTAACTACATATATAGCATGTTATAGTATATATTATAGTATATATTAGTATATTTATTATTTGTATTACAAAAGTATTATCAGATTACATTTATATTATTTAGATAGTAAATATAAAAGTGATTCATAATTTTGACTAATGTTGACCTAATAACCGACCAACTTTGGTCGGTTATTTTCCAGAAATTAAATATACCGATTAAAGTTGGTCGGTAAATGCTTCCCCTGCATTAACCGACCAACGTTAGTCGGTAAATTTAAATAAAAAATATTTAAATTTTATAAAATATTTTAAATAATAATATAACTATTAAAATTTAAAAAATTGGGTCCACATTACCGACCAAAGTTGGTCGGTAATGTGAAAGTTTATTTAACTAAGTAAGTCTGACCAGCTCGATCAACTTGTTGACGAATTTACTGACCAACTTTGGTCGGGTATGTTTTTTAAAATAAATATAAAATATTATTTTTCCAGTTTCCGTTCAAGCTGAACGGTTTTTTGGTTGCTTTTTTTGACCGACCAACGTTGATCGGAAAATTTTGATCGATTTTTTGGGTGTTTTTAGTAGTGAAAGAAAAACTCACGCCTCAAAAGTTATAAGAAGGCATTTGGAATCATTCAAATAATTATTGGAAGTGAATAAATCCTTGATAATAAAAAACAGTATTCAAATTATAAAAATAATAATTATTAAATATTCAAATTATAACTCTAATTACGTACGATGAAATCTAATACAGTATGTCAACCAAATCCAAATCAAAGTCAAAAAAGGTATACAACGTTTACATTATTATCATATTCCTAAATGGAGTAGCAAGTCTCACGTTTGGACCATTTCCTATGAGAATTAGGAGTGTGGAACCAACGCGTATATATATGGAATAATATAGAAAAAAAACCACAACTATAAATAGGAGCCGTAATAGTCAATAATCCCCAACCACTGTCTTACAATTCAACCATCATCTATCGATTTGGTCAAAAATTTGCCACCAAATACCCAATTATATCATCACACCATTAACAATTTTTTTATACCAAACCCATTCTTCTCTGTCACCTGCTCCGAATTTCAATATCAAATCTGGGTTTCGGAGTTCTCTCGCAATAGCAGCTATTGTTTCTCAAAATTGCGTTTCAATGGCGGTAGCGAGTGGCTTTGCGACTACTTTTGCAGGTGACAGTTTTGATTCTGATAATTTAAGTTCTACGTCTTTTTCTCCTTCTGTTGATTGTTTTCGTCATCAAGTTAGATTTTTCGGGAACCCTGGCAAAATTAAGCCGTTGGTTTATTCGACGAAATCGCATTCGTTGAACCCTAGATGTGAGGTTGCTTCGAACTCGGTTGTTAACAATGGTGAAAAGGGATCTAAAGCGTCGAGTCTTTCAGCTTTGGAGCTTCTGAAAACATCTGCGGCTGACAGTAAGCATCGTTCTCAAGCCTTTTCTTTTTAATTATTTGTTTACTCATTTTTAGTTAGAGGTAGGGATTAATAATTTAGACTAGACTATTTTAGTTAGCGTTCAGGCTGTGTTAATATATCTCCAGAACTAGTAGTTTAATTAGAAATCTAGATATTTCATTTTTAAAAAAATTTAAATCTGTGGCTTTGATTGAATTATATCGATGAATTCTCTAAATACTGAATGCATGAATGGAGCGGAATTAATATAGTTGATTGATTGATTAGTATACGGTGATGAGAAGTTAACATATGATGGTTTTAGAAGGTTAGAATTTGAGTCTAAACATTAGTAACTTTTTCTTGAGCAGGATATACAAAGAGTAGCAGCAGCATCATGGTTATTGGACTTAACATTCACACAGCACCAGTTGAAGTGCGGGAGAAAGTCTCCATTCCAGAAGCACAGTGGCCTCAAGCAATTCGTGAACTATGCTCCTTGAATCATATAGAGGAAGCCGCTGTATTGAGTACTTGTAACAGAATCGAAATATATGTTGTGGCGCTGGCCCAAAATCGTGGAATTAAAGAAGTGACTGAGTGGATGTCTAAGGTAAAATTTTCTTCAATCATCATTATCCGCATAATGTTTTCTTTTGTTGTATCACATCTTAAACCCATGTGATAAACTAGCAACACTTTTGCTGATATAAAACTGCATTCTACTCTAAAGTGCATCATCTAGCCTGTGTATCTTGTGGTCGGTTATGAACAAATTCTTGCTGGTTTCAAAGGTTTAGGAATATCTTTGTATATTCTCCATAATGAAAGATACACTTAAGAATAAACAAAAGATTTGGCGTTGCTATGCATTTAATACGCCGTATTTACTACTTATAGCACAATTTTCAAAGAAATAAAGCCATAAGCTACAGTTTTTACTTGTTGTACTTTTATCAAGCAAATCTTTTGACACAAATATTTTTATTGGCAGTTTAGTGGAGTTCCAGTTATAGAGCTTTGCCAACACCGGTTTTTGCTATACAATCAAGATGCCACACAACACCTGTTTGAAGTAGCTGCTGGGCTAGATTCCCTTGTCCTAGGAGAAGGTCAAATTCTTGCACAGGTCAAGCAGGTTGTTAAGAATGGACAGGGAGTCCCTGGCTTTGGTAGGAAAATAAGTGAGCTATTTAAGCATGCAATCACAGCCGGAAAGAGGGTTAGGACTGAGACCAATATTTCCAGCGGATCAGTATCAGTAAGTTCAGCTGCAGTGGAGCTTGCTTTGCTGAAACTTCCAGAGTATTCTTCTTCTACTGCCCGCGTGTTAGTAGTTGGAGCAGGCAAGATGGGAAAGCTTGTGATCAAACATTTGGTTGCTAAAGGGTGTAAAAAGATGGTTGTAGTTAACAGGACCGAGGACAGAGTTGCTGCCATCCGTGAGGAGTTGAAGTTTGCTGAAATAATATACAAACCTCTCTCAGAAATGTCATCTAGTGCTGCTCAGGCTGATGTAGTATTCACCTGCACTGCTTCAGAAGCTCCTATATTTGTAAAGGAGAGTGTTCAAGCACTTCCTGATGCGAACTCTGGATTTGGGGGACAGAGGCTATTTATCGATATTTCTGTTCCTCGGAATGTGGAGCCTAGTGTCTCAGAACTCAAAGGCGCATGTGTTTACAATGTGGACGATCTTAAAGAGGTTGTGGAAGCTAATAAGGAGGATCGGTTGCGGAAGAAAATGGAAGCTCAGGCCATCATTACTGAGGAAGTGAAACAATTTGAAGCCCGTAAAGACTCCCTTGAAACAGTTCCAACTATCAAAAAGCTCAGGGCATATGCTGAAAGAATTAGGGCTGCTGAGGTTGACAAGTGTTTGTCAAAGATGGGTGATGATCTCCCCAAAAACAAGAAGAAGGCTATCTATGATCTCAGTCTAGGGATAGTGAACAAGCTGCTACACGGACCAATGCAGCATCTGAAATGTGACGGAGCTGAAAACCGAACTTTAAGTGAGATACTTGAAAATATGCATGCCCTTAACAGAATATTTGGTCTCGATACAGAGATTTCTGTATTGGAAGAGAAGTTACGAGCCAAGATAGAACAAAATCAAAAGCAATCTTCTTGAGGTTGCTTTGCCATTGAGAATTCTTTAATTATTTTTCCCTCATTAAAAGGTCAACAACTTTGGGCTAAGTTACTAATCATGGTTTCAGATCCATGTTTTCTGGGAGGGTTTGCTAGTCTTAGCTGTATCAAATTAGAGAATAATTGATCTAGTGGCCACGAGTTAGATTCCGGGAAATTATGAATTCTTTTCTAGGCTTGAGATAGCCATTATTAGAGGAGGGATTCTGTCCTATTGTGAGAAAGTCTGTTTTACAGTTGCAGTTGTATTTGTTACACCCATTTGTTCCAGAGAAAAGTATATACAGTAATACAGATATCTGTTGAATCCTGATGACTCATATATCAAGTTCATGAGGGTTTTCTTCTTTTTGCTTTCTGTATTGTGTCTTACCCTTTCTCAGTTGCTCATCCTTTATTTGTTTTCACAATATAGCTTCTGCACCAGCAGGGCACAGACAACATAATAATCCTTTGTAATAAAATGAACCATGAGTTACTAGTGTTTAAGGTTTCAATCCGGCTAGAAGTAGGCAATTAATTCAAAAGTGCATAATACTTTACATCATAGTATTGTCTAATTTTCTTGTAGTTATGATATTGCAAGATTCCTGTTTAGTAGGATATCAGGAAAACACAAAGAAAAGCGTCAGAGAAGTTAATTTTGCTTGCCTTCTTTGTGCGTTTATTTAGTAAAGAAGTTAATCTAATTTACTTTTTTTTGATAAATTATTAATGTTGATAATTGATGGATGATAAGTCTTTTGGTAAGGTTGGATCTAGATTAATTAAGAAAAAAGTTCAATCAACTTTAATTCCAAATTAATTGAGAATCAACCCTGTATATTTGTTACAAAAGTTCACCATATAAATCAAAGAACTGCGATAAAATCACGAAGTTGAACCAATAAAGTTTATATCCTAAATTCGCTGGATTATATAAATCTTTTGTATCAATTCAAATGATTAATCCTTTGGGCTCAGCTCACACAGACGCAGTCATATTTCATTAAATTTCTTCATACCGTTGAAAAGAACAAAACTAAAGCAGATTAATGGCTATTTATTTAATTATTCTTTTTGCCTGAACAGTGTGATATGGGTGTTGGTGTATAGGAACAAAAATTAGCTAAAATCAACAACAGAAACTGAAATGGGTTCTACTATATTAATTATCATCCTGTGAAAATCCCATCAATTTTTTGAGACCAGGGAAAAAAGCAGAAGAAGTGGACACAGGAGTATTTTCGACCAAGTATTCATCAACCAAATCTTTAACAGACCTAGCAGACAAGGGATGAAAATGAGCAGCCCACTCTAACACAAAACCTTTAACCAAAACCCATTTCTCCTCTTCACTTAATCTCTTCCATTTCTTCTTCATTTCCTCCGATTTCAAGCCCGTGTAGTTGCAAAATTCCAAATACAACAGCTCTCTGCTTTTCTTCAGCGCCTCCAGTTTTTGTAACATCTGGGTGTTTATTTTATCAACCTCTGTTGCAAAATCTAAGGCCAGCTCTAAATCGCTCATGTCGTTGTTGTTGGTGCATGAGATTTTGGGGAATTTGTTTGGATTTTTGAGGGTGTAAATGGAGGGAACCCAATTGATTTGGGTCTTTGTGGATAGTGAAGTGAAATAGTTTGGATAAAGAAGATGAATTCTTAAAGCCATGGAAAGAGGGATTTAGGTTTAAGTTTTTGGATTGGAGTGTAAAGGGTTTCTTTTTGTGTTCATTTTTACGGCTCTCTGATATGTGCACCTCGTATCTAGTGGTCTTTCAATACGTGCATCGGTTTGGGTCGGACTTGAACAAATCAAACCAACTAAGTCAGTTTTTCAAATTTTAGAACTAAACTAAATCAATTTAAGTTATTTTTTTTATTCGATTAATATCAGGTTTTGTCGGTTTTTTAGTTTTTCGATTATTTTTTTTTTTAATATAAGACATACACTACCAAACACATATTTTGACGATCACATTTTCGACGTAACACTATCAAATCAATTGCCTTTTGAGAAATCTATTATTTACCAAGATATATTGATGATAATTGAATCAAATAGTGATGAATAATTTAAGGACTCAACTAACAATATATTATTTTTTTACACTTAACAAAAGAAAATTACTAATCAAACTAGAATGTAAAGGTAAAGAACTATACTAAAAGTGCAAACTATTAACATTTATCATATATATATATATATATATATATATATATATATATATAAAGGTGTATTAATAAATTTGAAATAGCTACTCCTATAATCGGTTTGGTTCGATTTTTTTCTGATTAAAACCAAAACAAAACCAAATTTGATCGATTTTTAAAATTCAAAACCAAAACCAAACCAAACCAAAAAGTGTCAGTTTATCAGTTTGGTTTGATTTTCGATTTGGTTCGATTTTTTGGGTTTTTATGAACACCCCTACAGTCCTTCCCTTGCGTCCCAAAATTTATGTCACATATTTGACTTGACACAAAATAAAAAAAAATAAAAAAAAAATAGAAGGTTTTTAAAATTTAAGATCTTAAATAATTCATAAATATTTATTTGGCTATAGATTATTTTATTCAGAGTAAAATAAGAAATTTAACGTTAAATTATTCTTAAATAAAGAAGTATGATATTTCATACTAAAAAAATAATATGACATATACATTTGGGACAGAGAGAATATTTATTACTCCATTCGGTCCACAATAAGTAGTCAATTTGCTTTTTTATTTTGGTCCAAAATAAGTGCATTTATATAACCAAGAAACATTTCAATTTATTTTTCTAAAATTACCCTCATGTTATCCTAAAAAGTCTTTTACTCCTCACATTAACTATGTTGCAATATTTAATTAAGGGTAGTTTAGTCATACTAACTACTTTTGTCTAGAATTTAGTATTTTCTTAATGGGTGTGTCCAAAGCAAATTGGTTACTTGTTGTGGACCGGATGAAGTAGCCTATAGCAACTTTTTATGATTGGGTGTCTATTAGTTTTTACAAATTTAGATTATCGGATACGAGATATGTACTAGTTATCTCCCACCATAATAAGTATGAAAAATTCTATCCATCACGGCTTAGATATTATAGAACAATACGAAAATATCAATATTAAAGAGCTTCCAAATGAAGGAGATTTCAATATTTTTGAATAGAGTAAAAAGGCAAATGTACCGTAGAATGCTAGAATGGACAGTGGTATTACACATTTATTTCTTGAGGAAACATTTATGGATTACTGACGTTTGAGATGGGAGAGTACTGATACCCAAAGGATATCACGCAGCAACAGAATGAGGTAACGAAAGAGAAAAAAAAAGAAAAGAAGGGAAAGAGAGGAGAAGAGGAAGAGAGGGATCAGAGGAAAAAGAGAGATTGGGAACGAGTATTTTCTTATTAGAATTGCCTTTTCATCTATTACAATTCACTATTTAAAGCAAAAGGAATTGAAATGCACAAGAACAGTGCTGAAAATAAAAAATAACAACAGATTTTCCCGCAATTAACTAACTTTCAAATTTCAACTAACTTCAACTAACACATTTGAAAAATCCTACTTGGCATCCTACTCAGCTACCAAGTCAGCATTTCGCGTATTAATACCCCCCTGTGGAAGAGCACCCTTGTCCTCAAGGGTGAAAGCTGGAAAGCGAGTGCGAAGGGCGGAAGCCAACTCCCATGTGGTATAAGAAGCATCAAATTGAGACCATTTGACAAGGCATTGGGCGACAACCTTGTTGCCCCTTTTTATTAAACGACGAGCAAGAATAGCCTCAGGTACAGGACACAGATGGCTAGCAAGATCAATTATAGGAGGGTTGATGATTTCAGAGGGAATAGAGTGGCAGAGTTTGAGCTGAGAGATGTAAAAGGTGGGGTGGATAAGAACCTCAGGGGGTAGCAAAATCTTATAAGCAACAACACCAATCTTTTCAGCAATGGGTTAAGGTCAAAAGTAACGGGATGTGAGTTTGTGGTAAGGAGAACCAGCTAAGGTAGACTGTCGATAAGGCTGCAACTTAACAAATACCCAGTCTCCAACATTGAAGCTTTTATCAAACCTATGAGCATCAGCCTGAGCCTTCATGCGTTGCTGAGCTTTATGCACATAAAACTTGGCCATTTGAAGTTTGAATTCTCTGGTAAGTAAGATTTCTTCAATAGCAGGAGAGTCAGTGTCACTAGTAAGGTAAGAAAGGTGTAAAGGTGGAGGATAACCATAGAAGAGTTCAAAGGGGGGTGTTTTAATGGATGAGTGGGGGGTGAAGTTGTACCACCACTCACCTAGTGGTAAGAACAAAGACCAATATGCAGGGAATCAGTACAAAAACACCTCAAATAAGTCTCAAGGCACCTGTTGAGCACTTCACTCTGGCCATCAGTTTGAGGATGGTAAGCAGTGGAGGTCTGTAGTGGGATGCCTTGAGCTGTAAGGAACTCTTTCCAAAAGGAACTGATAAAGATAGGATCTCGATCACTGGTAATAGAAGCAGGGAACCCATGTAGTTTAACAATGTTGTCAAAAAGGATGGGTTCTAAAGTTTGGGTAGTATAAGGGTGAGTGAGGGCAATGAAGTGGCCATACTTGGTTAAACGGTCAACTATGACCCTAATGACAGTCCTACCTTTGGACTTTGGTAGACCCTCAATAAAATCCATAGTAATGTCATTCCAAGGTAAAGATAGAATGGGAAGAGTTTGAAGAAGACCAGGGGAGGCTGAGGTATCATACTTGTTCCTTTGACATGTGGTACAGTTAAGAATAAATGTGGCAATGTCCTTCCTGATGCCCTTCCAATAAAAATAGGAAAGTACCTTCCTGGTGGTAGCATCTAAGCTAGAGTGGCCTCCAGTGGGAGTTGAGTGCCATAAGGTGAGAAACTTAGTTCTTAGAGCAGCATTATTACCAATCACCAGTTTTCCCTTTCTTCTAAGTTGATGGTTGATCCATGTGAAGTTTTTCAGAGGAGCCTGTTGTAAGGATGAAATTAGGGAACTTAGCTCAGGATCGGAAGACCAACTAGCAGTGATTTCTTTCCATAATTCAGTAGAAACAGAAGAAACCAATAGGGTCATTAGTTCAGCACCTTGAACTCTAGATAAAGAATCGGCAGCTACATTTTCCCTGCCCTTCTTGTAGTGAATTTCAAAGACAAAGGGCAGGAACTTGGCTATCCATTTGATTTGGTCATCTGTGTGAATTTTCTACTCAAGTAAATACTTCAAAGCCTTCTGTTCAGTTCGTATAATAAAATGTTGTCCCAGAAGATAATGAGACCACTTGCTAAGAGCAAAAACAAGTGCCAACAGCTCCTTCTCATAGACAGAAAGAGCAGCATGCTTGGGAGCCAAGCCCTTGTTGATGAAGGCTATATGATGGCCTTATTTCATGAGAACAACTCCAATACCAGTGCCACTAGAATAAGTTTCAATCATAAAAAGGGAGAGAGTAGTTGGGTAAGGCTAGGACAGGAGCAGTAGTGAGGGACTTCTTTAAAGCAATGAATGTCAGTTCAGCATTAGGTGTCCATTTGAAATTGTCCTTCTTGAGTAGTTCAGTGAGAGGTTGACTAATAAGGCCATAGGACTTGATAAACTTCCTATAGTACCCAGCAAGGCCAAGAAAACCTCTGAGTTGCTTCAAGGTGGTAGGCACAGGCCACTATTGAACAACCAATATTTTCTTTGGATCTGTTGCAACACCTGCAGCAAAGATAAAATGACCCAAATACTCAAACTTTGCTACTCCAAAAACACACTTAGAATGTTTAGCTAATAAGCTATTAGGCTGCATGACTTCAAATACTTGCTGAAGATGGTGGATATGATCATGTAGGTGCTTGCTATAAACCAAAATATCATCAAAGAAGACCAATACAAACTTCCTTAAAAATTGCTGGAATTGGTGATTCATAAGGCATTGAAAGGTAGAAGGGGCATTTGTCAAACCAAATGGCATGACAAGGTACTCATAATGGCCTGAATGAGTCTTGAAAGTAGTCTTTGGAATGTCCTCAGGTACCATCCTAATCTGATGATATCTGGATCTTAGATCAATTTTAGAAAAAACTGTAGCTTCAGTAAGCTCATATAATAGATCATCAATGATAGGGATAGGACATTTGTCCTTAACTGTGCATTGATTTAGGTCCCTATAGTCAACACACAGTCTCCATGATCCATCTTTTTTTTTCACTAGAACCACTGGTGAAGAAAAAAGGTTATTGCTATATTGGATAACACCTTGTTTTAACATTTCCAACACAAGTCTTTCAATAATATCCTTCTTCATAGAAGAGTACCTGTAAGGCTTGATATTCACTGGTTTAGTCCCTTCCTGTAGGGGAATTCTATGATCAAAAACTCCCCTCTGAGGAGGTAAGGTTGTTGGCTCCCTAAAAAGCATTTGATACTGTCCAAGAAATCTCTGAAGGGCCTCTGGCAGTGGATCCTCGACAGGCAAGTGGAGTGCATTAAAGTGAGGGCGACACTCCTCCAAAGTGCTAGTAGAAACCACTTGCAACATGAAGAACTGAGCCCCTGCACTACAGTTCCTATTGATAGCCTTAGAACTTGAAAGTTTACACTCCTCAGTAACACCTTTCAATACATGATGTTTACCCTGATAATCAAAGGACATAATAAGCTCAGTGTAGTCCATAGTAACATGACCTAGTGTCTTCATCCATAGGCCCCCTAAAACCAAGTCATACTTCCCAACAGGAAAGACAATCAAATCTGAGGTATAAGTAGTCCCATGCAACATCCATTGGAAACCTCTTACTACCCCAGAAGTAGCCTCCACAGTGTTGTTTCCCAAACTGACATTGCCCAACTTAGTTGGAGAGATGTTACACCCCAACCTCTCTGCAGTCTCAGCATCAATGAAATTGTGTGTACTGCCACCTATCTAACAATATTTGAATAGGCTTTTTATTGTTATACCCAATCACATGGATAGTTTGAGCTCCTTTAAGACCACTTAAAGCACATAAGGAGATCAAGGGAGGGTCTCCATCTGGTACACCCCATTCCTCAGTTAGTGAAGCTTCCTCTGGCTTCACATGATCCTCCTCCATCTCACCTTCTGGGTAATCCAAATCCATAATGAGCATTTGCTTAGGTAAGGAGCATTTATGCCCAGGGGTGTACTTATCATTGCAAAAGTAACATAATCCCCGAGCCCTTCTTGCTTGCATTTCTGCTGGTGAAATTACTCTCCTAGTTTTGGAACTGGAGGTATTATTAGGGAGTAAGGCTGGTTTATGGATAGTTGAGAGCTGTGAGTTAGGATTTTTAGTGGGCTGTAACTCATAGGAAGGTTTCCTATTAGTATGTTGATAAGGTCCAGGAGATAGTTTCATGCTGCGAGCATTAGCTGCTAGGGTAGCTTCAGCAAGTCTAGCTAATCGATAAGTCTTTGAGAGTGTCTTAGGTTCATGCATCATAATAGGACTAACTAACTCTTCCTTCAATCCACCTAAGAAGTAAGATATTGCTTGATCTATTGATAAGCTACACTGTGAAACAAGCCTATCGAATGCAAATTGAAATTTCCTCACTGTGCCAGTCTGTTTCAATTGTTTCAATTCGAGCATAGGATCAGCAAACTCATCCCCAAATGTTTCAACTAATACAACCAGATACTCCTCCCATTCAGGTAAACCAGGTACACCTCTACACTTTAAAAAAGCTTGATGCCAAGCCAAAGCTTCATCATCTAAGTTCATGGCTACTAATCTTACTCGTTCATTAAGAGAAGTGTTGTCGATGGCAAAATATTGCTCAATTCGATACAACCAATTTTTTAAGTTTTCACCATTATAACGAGGAAATACCAGATTGTGATTGCGATTATTAGCAGCATATTGAGGATTTGGACCCAAAATACCCTGACCTGGTGCAGTATGTTGAACTCGATCCGTAGATGTGGAACTTCCGTCCTTCATTTGTTGTTGCAAATGCATTCCGTCGAAGGAACTTTTCAGAGCACTGACCAGTTGAACAAGTTCAATTTGCCTGCGATCCATGTCCTCCTTAAGTTCCTGGTGCATCTGATCCATGCTAGCTCGTAAATCCAGTTGTTGAGCTGCTAAATCCTTATATTGCTCTTGAAGGTTAGCAGCTGGAACACCTTGGATCTCGCCAATAGCTCGTCGAGGTCCCATCAGAATCGTAGAGCTCCGATACCAATTGATACCCAAAGGATATCACGCAGCAACAGAATGTGGTAACGAAAGAGAAAAGAAGAGAAAAGAAGGGAAAGAGAGGAGAAGAGGAAGAGAGGGATCAGAGGAAGAAGAGAGATTGGGAACGAGTGTTTTCTTATTAGAATTGCATTTTCATCTATTACAATTCACTATTTAAAGCAAAAGGAATTGAAATGAACAAGAACAATGCTGAAAATAAAAAATAACAACATATTTTCCAGCCATTAACTAACTTTCAAATTTCAACTAACTTTAACTAACACATTTGAAAAATCCTACTTGGCATCCTACTCAGATACCAAGTCAGCATTTCGTGTATCAAGTACTTAGAGTAGCAAACCACTTTTGTTGGGAAAAAAAAAGGAAAATGGATAACTTGCACAACATTTTATGAAATGTAGTTAAATATTTTTAATGAAAACGAACACTTATTGGGAACTAACATTAAAACCATTTTCAGGAAAAGAGTAGTTCTTGGTTGGGGAAAATAGGATTAAGGTAATTATTTTGATTAGCATAAAATCGTGTTACTTGAACATAATTTTTTTGGAACTCACTCTTAAAAAATCTCTAGCTCGTTTCACAGAGTTTCACTGCATTTGCGAGTTTATCATTTTTTTCACATGAGTTCATTTATATCCTCCACTCTAAAACACAAAGTCTGAAAAAGAAGAGAGTACACCTGAACGGAAACAAAGAAGAAAAATATATATAGCAATGATGATACATGTTCTACAAAGTTTCTAAGTGGGGAACAAATCCTCCTGAGGTATAATGTGAAAAGGGAAAACAAATAAATTATAACTCTAGGCCATTTTGTTTACAATCAACCATCTGCTGCCTCCATTTTTCCTCCCCAAAGAGTAAACACCAGAAAAACATCTCCAACCAAAGCAGCAAAGCCCCTGAACAAAGGTGTTAGAAACAATGTAATAGAACCGAAATTAGTCGACTGGTTTGACCACCTCAAGTTTGTAGTAGGTGTCAAAAATATGAGCCAGCATCTTTGATCTATCATGAGCTCAGCTGCAAATAATTCAAGAAAAGCTTTGCAGTCCACAACGATTACCCTGTCTCCAAAATATAATGATTGATAAGCTGGGCCAGAATATCAACCCATGTATCTGGAACACCAGGAAGGCACCAGTGCATACAGTCCTGACCCCAGACCGCCACAGCGTCCTTTTTCCCCAACCAAATTGCAGGATGGGCATCTGCCCTGAACTCGCTCAAGTGAGACAGATCAAGGATTCTGATATTTGAGCCTCCTAGAACCTCTTCGATGAGATGATTTAGTCGCCTTGCTTCTTTGTTAACCCCACTATATCTGGGATCAAACCACAGGTCAAGCTGTTCAGGTATCAGTAAGATTTTCTTCAGAAAACTGGTCATTACCTGCTATTATTAAATTACTAGCACATAATAAGTCCCTACAATTTGTTAGGAAATGTAATTGTCCGAGAAACGGTAAACGGGAAAAAAAAAAAAAAAGCACTTATTGAAGGAAGTTAGATAAAAAACAGATTAACTTTCATACTTCTGTAAGGGAAAATAAGCTTACTAAAATGAGCTACATGAGATCAGGAAGCAAATCCTCGCTAAATGCTACTCCCTATGGTCCACAATAAGTTATTTTTTGGCTGTTTTCACACAGATTAGGAAATTCACCTTTTAACATTAATTAGTAATGAAATTGACCATATTAACCTTTACTATCTCTTCACATAAAACACTCCTAACACAAACTCCAATACTATTTACTCCAAGGGCAATGTAGGAAAAAAAACAATTAATTCATTCTTGAAATCCGGAAAAATTAGATATTTTGGACCACAAAAAAAAGGCTAAAAAATCACTTATTGTGGACCGGAGGGAGTAATAGTTTAGCAAATTATCCACATCTTATCACTTTCCATGCATCAGGTTGGGACTAAGCAACACATTTTTCAGGTGATACTTTCTTGGGAAGATAAATTACAGTTTTGAAGTGATTATTTCAATGCGCAACAGTAGCTAAACTGGTTTTTAATCCTGGTAGTTCTAGAAAGAAATTCAAAACCCCCTAGCTGATTCTTAAAATTATGACCAAAGAAACAGTGCTGCTAAATGCAAATTGAAAGTTTTAGCAAACGAAAAATGTCTGCGCTCTCATATGCAAGGGACATTTCTATAAGTAACTAACCAAGTAGATTACCTTCAAAGAAATCTCAAATTTACCAAAGGTGCTACATTTGCATACCTGAAGCTCATCAAGGGGTTCATCCACTGTACAACTACCATTTTGATTCCAGTCACCCCCCTGAAAGTGCCTTGGTGATTGCAAGCGCCAAAATTTAAGTGTTTTCCCTGGTAATTCTTTTTCTATGTAGGCAATCATATTCTCGAGAACAGCCTTTAGTCCATCAAGCATATCTAAGGGTGGTTGAATGGGTTGCCCTGACTTGTAGAAAACAAGAGGTGTCTCTTTAGGAAATTTGTCAAAGCCCCACCTGGAAGATATCGATAAACATTAAAACCAAAGGAGTCAAAGATAATATGTTCTTAATACTAGATTAGGTAAAAGAATTTGAAAGTCATGCAATGAATACAAACACAAACACCAAGAGCAAAAGATGAAGACCCCCACCTGCCCCCTCCCTCTTCGCCCAACAACAAGAAAAATAAATAACCCAAAAATTGAACCCTCATTGTTCCGGAAGTAGATGTTATGCGTATACAGAATGAGAAAAATCATATAGTAGTCTTTTAGTTTTATTCTCAAATGTAGCCCACGCTGTGATTATAGGAATACTTGCTTTGAAGTTTGAACAAAAACACAATTGGAATAATTAACAATGCAAAATTGGTGCACACAAAAAATTACCAGCTGTTCTACCTAGCTCATCCTCCATAGGCACTTCATTTTCCTAATGTGGTACACTCATATCCAAAAGAAGAAAGATAAGATAAGACCTTCTACTTAAGAAACATGTTCCTTTTTGTACTTAATATGACAGAATTTTAGGTTTTGGTAACACATTAATTTTATAGTTTCGTTTTCTAGGATTAACTTGAGATGCCATTGAGGATAGATAGAAGACTTTTATGCGTTTGAAGAAAGTTTTAAGCTTTTCAAGTTTAACTAGTGGTACAGATTGTTAGCATCCAAAGGTGGCTGAAGATCCCATCCATAGCCAGTGGTGTGTTTGCAAGGGCAGGTAGTGGATATTTATATTTTCGCCCAACAATAGGGTTCAAACCAGAAAATCTATTTATCCTTTTCATGCAAATTTGGTTTTCAGCACAACCTATGTACTGATGTTATTAATATATACAATAGTTACCAATTCAAAAAAAAAAAATATTTTCGCCCAACAACTGACTGTCTTCCAGTTTATTCTACTCTCTTACATATGATGTCAAAAAACTTAAAATGAAAATGACAGCCTTAGAAGTATTGGGGAGAGGTGATCATGCGGGATATGGCGAGACTTCAGATCTCCGAGGACATGGCACTCGATAGGAAGTTGTGGAGGTCGAGCATTAGGTTGTAGCTTGTAGGTTAGGAGCTAATTGAGCGTATTTCTAACTCGTACCAGTGTAAGGCTAGTCTGATAGGATTTTGTCTTAGACTGCTAGTGGTCAATGTTGTGTTCACACTACTCTTCTGTTTTCATAGTGCCGAGCCTTATTTACAGGCTATTGTTTTTGCTTTCCATCTATTTACTGGTTCATGTGATGCTGTTATTATTTCTATGGTTTTTGTTGATGGTATAGATATATTGTCTCTTTTCGTCTTCTTGAGCCGAGGGTCTATCGGAAACAGCCTCTCAAAACCCTCGGGTAGAGTTAAGATCTGCCTACACACTACCCTCCCAATACCCCACTTGTGAGATTTTAATGGGTCGTCGTTGTTGTTGGTGTAACAACGAAACAAAAGTGGCCATTCAATTCGGAAGGAAGAAGCAATAGACATGTCAGCTAATGAGCTAAAACAAGAATGACGGCACGTGAAGATTACCAATGACCAGTATTGAAGACTAGAACATCGTAAAAGGCACCAATATGAGCCCAATCATCTGCTGGAATATCGACATCTACTCGATATCTTCCCTTCAATCCATCTTGGTTGGAGTCGTCAAGCTGTTTTGGCTGCCACCTTATTTAATCAGTAATGAGCAAGTAAAGTTAATCTTTGCACTTGCTACTAAATTGGAACGGAGTAACAAATTGTTAGTTGACAAGACAATGGAACAAAAGCCTAATCTTTTTGCACTTGCTACTAAACAACACAGCCTAAAACAACAGGCCAAGCAATATAGTGCAAAATCAAAACAAGGTAAAAGAAAAAAGCAATGTACTCACTCATATTTCGCGAGCAAAACAGCACGATGATAAGCCACAGTAACATTAAACTTTGGAAAATAAGCTCCTCTCCAAGCCCCCTTTCTCTTCCATTTCTTTGCACCTGAATCAGCCACTCTTAGTATACACAAAAACGAAACCAAGAAATTCTCATTCAACGAATCTCCAACAAACCCAATATTCTTGTTCCTCATTAAACTCAAGAACTCAACCGGATCGATCCGAGCCAAATCACACTTGTCGGGTACCCATTTCCATGAATTGATCCGACCCATGTTTTCCCTTTGGTTTCTGAGGCAGTTCCAGGCGTTCCTGTGAAACGGGCAGGACTCATCGTAAATGGGTTTGCGATTCGGGTCGCTGATCCACTTGCCTTTGAAGAGATTACAAGAGGGTGAGATGGGAATTTTGGGTTTAGGAGAAGTGGGAGTGTAAAGAGGAAGAAATAAAGAGTAGAGAGAAATGAGTAACAATGTTGGTAGAATAAGCCATGAGAAAAGCTTTGGGGTAAACTTGGACGCCATTTCTGATCTCCCCCAAACATGAATCAAACGTGACATAAATGAAGCATGGGGTCCTCTTCAAATATGAGGAGTTAATCGATATATTATTTGTAAGAAGTAAAAATAAAAAAATAAAACTACTATAGTTTAACTGCTTCTTATTCCCTCCCAACTCCCGCCTAAATTATGTGGTAATATTTACTCTTTAGGATTATATCGGGTATATTGCTATTGTTGTTGTTAGTTACTCTTTAGTCTGTTAAAAAAATGAAAGTTGTATATTAAAAATAATTTAATTTAAAATTTATTTTGGTCTTAATAAATAATATATAACTAAATAAATATTTATCACTTGTTATAGATCATAAGTTTCAAATAGGCCAAATACATAATTGGACCCTTAAACTTGGTCTTTTTTGTCACTTGGGCACTTAAACATAGAGTTGTTCCTATTAGACACTTCAACTAAGTCACATATGTGCCAATTAGACATTTTGTAGACCATCTGAGAAAAACTTTTATAAAAATTATTGGATATGTAATTAGCTGCAGTTGTATATTTGATAGCTTTTAAGGTTTTCTCCTTTGCTTATGAAATAGCTGCATTTGTATATTTGACAGATTTGCTCTTTTGCTAAAGTACTATTTTTGTTAAAAGTTGTTAATGTCCAAATGCAACTTCTATCAACCACTTGTGCGTTCTAGTTTGTAAAGTTTTATTCGAGTACCTTACAAGTGTCGTAAAGTTTCATAAGCACTCAATTATGTCACTACAAAGTGCTTATGAAAATTTTCATGGTATCTCCTATAATCGTACTTTAGTGCCGTAAAGTTTCATAAGCAAAGAAGAAAGCCTTAAAAGCTATCAAATATACAACTGCAGCTAATTGCATATCCAATAATTTTTATAAAAGTTTTTTTCAGATGGTCTACAAAATGTCTAATTGGCACATATGTGATTTAGTTGAAGGGTCTGATAGGAACAACTCTATGTTTAAGTGCCCAAGTGACAAAAAAGACCAAGTTTAAGGGCTCAGTTATATATTTGGCCTTTCAAATATATTTCTTTTTTTTTCTTTTTTAAACTTATGCTTAGTTTAATACTTCTATTATTTAGCAGGGCGGCCCAAGGGTCAAGCCACTAAAGCAAAGGCTTTAGGTCCCCAAATTTTGGAGGCCACGAATTTTTTTTTTTGTTTTCTACACGTATTTTTATTGAGATCCCGACTAATATAGATTCGTATCGCGTAATGCCTAGTAAAAGAAAGAACACATTTTCACATGATTTGTTTAACCACAAGACGTGAATCCAATATATCTAATTAAGGTAAGTTGGATCGTATAAATCTCACATCAATCTTTAGAGGTAGGGTCTAAATATATTGGGTAATTTAAAATAACAAAGTAAAATATTTTATAAAAGATAAAGATAAAAAAACAAGACTTGGACTATTGAAGATACCAAAAACCGCTTCTAAAAGTTTATTTCACGTTTTAGTGAGTAATGTAAAAGGGGAATAATAATATAGGTACTTCACTAATTTTGTCAATCGTAAAATTTAAATAATAAAATATTTTATTTTTGCGACAAAGGTTTAGGGGAGTGATTCTCTTTTTCCAATTAAAAGTTATATTGTTCTCTGTAGAAAGAAAATAGTTTTATTTTTTCTATAAAAAAACACGAGTTGAAGAGCATCGTTGATATATTCGCTTTCTTTTTTTCCCTTCAGGTTTCAACCGTTTCAACAAGTATATTAGAACATAAAAAATAATTTCGATATCAAGTTATCAACTTCTTGAATATGGTTCTATTATCTAAAATCAACAATATCATAGGAGATATTAAATTATTATTTATAAAAAAGAAACAATTAACAACTTTACATCTTAAAAAGCTAGAAAAATAAACTTTAATTAAAAATATAGATGAATTATTTTTTTTTCTTGTAAAAGGTCCTAAATTAAAAATTGACTTTAGGCCACCAATTTTGCATAGCCGATCATGTTATTTAGCTATATTTTCCGATTATGAAATTCATGTTTTATAGGTTGGACTGGACAATATCACTAGTTGTCAATACTCAAAGTACCTCTACAACTGTTACAAATGAAGAGAGCTAAGGAACCAGAATTACTAGCAAGAAGAAAGAAGAAATGAAAAAGAATAGAAACCCAAAATTTACGTTAAAACCTTATAATATAAAAACTATTTGCAGCTAAGGATATATTTCATTATGTCAAAAAATAGTACAATAAAAATTGTCAAAATACTCCGACAATACTTGACAGCAGAGAATGTCAAAACCAATGAAACAGCCAATTTTTTAAAAGTCAGGGAATGAGGCGAGGCGTTTTACATCTGACAAGACGAGGTGTAAGCCCTGAAATATGAAGCGTAAATCTCACGGATCTTTAAGTTTTATTAATTTTAAAAATTTTAAAATAGTATAAAATTAAAAAAATTAATTATAAAATTACATTAAAATCATAAAATTATAATAAATAGTCTATTTAAGAAATTTATAAATTATAATTCAACTATGAATAATACGAAAAGTATAATATTATCATAATATGCAAATTAGCTGCAACATCCTTACAACTCAAACATCAAAAGTAATGTATTCGATGCGAAATCGTATATGTAACTCTTAAGGAATAACGAATCTTGAAAGAATTTTGATATTACAATTTGATATTTTTTAAAATACTTCTTTTATTTAATATGCTTTTTATTTTAAAGAGAATTTATATAAAAATATAATTCACAATTAAATATGATTCAGCATAATTTATTTTTAAGTTTCAACAAGTCAATAAAGTGACACATATTTCACCATACTAGATCGTGATAACTGATTATATCGTGATAACTGATTATTTTTAATAGTAACTAGCTAACACTGAGCTACTAAAAGAATAAGTATTGTATCTCGTAAACGGGAAAAAAAATATAAAAATAATTATGGACTATTATATAATAAAGACATAACAAAAGTTAATAAATAAATACTTTTAAATAAAAGATTTATTTTGAAATTTACTATTATAGTAGTCTTAGTGGATAACGTGCAATAATTTTTATTTTAATTATGACATAAAATACTCTCAATTCAATGATTTATGATTAAGAAAAATGTAATTTTGAATAGTCAACGATTTATTAAAAAAATTTGAGAATATACAAGGTTAGTTACCCAGTACTCCGGGCGTTGGACGTGTCGGAGGCGTAAGCCCCGGCAACCGAGATGTAAGTCTCACGAAACTAAGCTCCGCACATAAGCTCAGGTGTGTATTACGAGTGCTACGCCCTGAGCGAGCCCCAATATGGCTTTTAAAACAGAGATAACAACTACTTATAACCAAACAAATGTACAAAAAATATGGACAAAGTAATGATGCTTTTACCATGGGAGAGAGGTAAGAAATGAGCTTAGTGCTTTCTAATCTTCTTGTCCGGCCCCGTGCTTCTCTTTCAATATTTTAACAAAACAAGAATAATTTGCTTTTCCTTTTCCTTTTACTGGCAAATGCTTTCTCCAGTGAGTTGGTACATAATTTGGAAACGATAGAAAAAAAATAGAGAACCTTTTTTAGATAGTCATGTTAAACAGTTACTAAAAACATTGTCTTATTGTTGTTAATTTTAGTAGGCGTTTGGACATAAGAATTGTAAAATTCCAAAAATGGTGAAAAAAAATTTCAAGTGAAAGTGGTATTTGAAATTTAGAGTAGTGTTTGGACATAAATTTCAGTTTGGGTTGTTTTTGAAGTTTTGTGAGTGAAAATTTTGAAAAATAGTTTTTTGAAGTTTTTCAAATTTTCGAAAATTTCCAAAATGCATCTTCAAGTGGAAGTTTGCAATTTTATGAACAAATACTGATTTTGAAAAAAAGTAAAAAAATTTTGAAAAAAAAGAAAAAGAATTGTATGTCCAAACGGGCTCTACTGCCTCCAAGTAGTTATGCGTCCTTTGTCCAGATAACGCGCTATTTCGCATTAATGATTAGCTGTGCTATTTCGCATTAATGATTAGCTATTTGGAGTTAGTTTGCAAAACCTATTGGGTTTGTATCTGGGTTGCCCCTGCTCTTGCTTTTTATTGCTGACAAACTGTGATGACCTAAAAAGTTCACTTGTTTTAGAAATAAATTCAGTATTTTGAGGCCTAAAAGCTTTTTTTTTATCTCACTTCGATTTGTGTGCGTAGTCCGGGCACATAGCCGGAAAGCCATTATATGAAAATCTGTGGAAAATAATAAATTTTCTTTTTAAAATAAATTTAAGTTGACTTCGGTCAATATTTTGAGCAAACGGACCCGGATCCGTGTTCCGACAATCCCGGGAGGTCCGTAAGAAAATATGGGACTAGGGCATATGCCCGGAATCGAATTTCGAGGTCCCAAACCCGAGAAATGAATTTTTAAAGAAAATTATTTTCTGAAAAATATATGAGTTTTTAAAAATACAATGTGTTCGAAATTTAATGGTATCGGGCCCGTATTTTGGTTTCGGAGCCCGGTACAGGTCTTATATGCGATTTAAGTTGAATATGTAAAGTTTGTGTAAGAACGGACTTGAAATGACGTGAATCGGACCTTATTTGAGAAAACTGGAAAATTTGATGTTCTTAAGTGATTTCATGATTTTGATGCTAAATTCATAGTTGTTGATGTTATTTTGGTGATTTGAATGCACGAGCAAGTCCGTATGATGTTTGTAGGTTGGTGTGCATGTTTGGTTTGGAGCCCCGAGGGCTCGGGTGAGTTTTGGATAGGCCACCGAGTGGAATTTGGACTTAGGGTGTTGCAGATTTGAACTGGGGTGTTGCATGCGAGCCAGGCTTCGCATTTGCTTCGCAAATGCAAGGAATTCATCGCAAATGCGATATCCCCGGTTGAGGCCTGTCGTCGCAAATGCGACAGAATTTTCGCAAATGCGAGCATAGCAGAGTTTGGGTTCGCAATTGCGAACCCTGGTCGTAATTGCGACATCAGAGACCAGTTAATTCACACTTAGACGCATTTTCAGCCTTTTTTCACATCTTCTCAATACATAAACTCTCTTGGGCGATTTTTCAAAGAAAATTCTTCTCCAAATCAATTGTAAGTCGTTTCTAACTAGTTTTCTTCAATCCCTAACATCTTTTCACATGATTTCAACTCAAAATCAATGGTTTTCATGGGAGAAATTGGGTGTTTTGGGTAGAACCTAGGTTTTTCAAATTTTGGGGAATCGAGTTCCAATTTCAAAACAAATTATATATTTAAATTCGTGAGTGAATGGGTAATCGGATTTTGGTTCGAACCTCGGGTTTTGACCATGTGGGCCCGGGATCAATTTTTGACTTTTTGGGAAAAACTTTAGAAAACTTATTTCCATGCATTATAATTGATTCATTTAGCATTTATTGATGTAATTAAGTAACTTGTGCCTAGATACGAGCGAATTGGTGGTGGAATCAAAAGGTAAAGCGATAGTTGAGGATTGAACTGTGTTTGTGGCATCGAGGTAAGTGTTTGGTCTAACATTAGCTTGAGGGAAAAGAGTTTGGTCTTATATGCTATGTGTTAATTGTTGAGTACGGCGTATAGGTGTGGTGACGAGTATCTATACGTCGGTGTCAAGCATGCCCGTGAGTCTTATATTATGGTTAATGTGACTCTGTTTGTATTGTTCATGTTTAATGTGGTGGTTGCTATTGTTGAGCAAGGTTTGTGGAAAGAATATTGGTATTTGTATATTGAAGAGCGTTGGCTCAAGTTATAAAGTGATTTGTGAAAGTATAATTGGCAATTGAACCTTATAGAGCATTGGCTCAAATTGTAAATCAAGTTGCGAAGTAAATGTGGAAAATGAGAAGAGGAATATGGTATTGATCCCTCGCCGGAACGTTGTTGCTTTTAATATTGTTCCCTTGCCGGAATGTTGTTGTTTTGATGTTGTTCCCTTTCTGAGATTTTTATTATGATTCATTTATTCCTTGCCCTTATTGTTTGTGTTTGTTGTTTGGGGAAGGAAGAGTGTAAAGCACGAAGGGTGATGCCGTGCATTATTTTGGTGAGAGAGTGTTAAAGCACGAAGGGTGATGCCGTGTATGATTTTTGTGAGGAAGAGTGTAAAGCACGAAGGGTGATGTCGTGTCGCACGATGTACTATTCCGTGCCGATTATACTGATTTTTGGTGAGGATGAGAGTAAAAGCACGAATGGTGATGTCGTGCAGTTTATATTGATTTTTACGGTGAGGATGAGAGTAAAAGCACGAAGGGTGATGCCGTGCACTTGTTTGATTTCTGATTCTTGTTGACAATTAAATTGTGGTGTTTCATATATTTACCTGATGTCCTCCTGTTGTCATTTGGTATTTCCCCGCAGCATGTTTCCCCCTCCCATCCTTGACTGTATATTTCTGCTTTTATTTTTTCGTGTACATTATTTATCTGCCCAGGTTTATTTGGTATTCTGGTCCTAGCCTCGTCATTACTTCGCCGAGGTTAGGTTAGACTAGGCACTTACCAGCACATGGGGTCGATTGTGCTGATACTACACTCTACACTCTTTTGTGCAGATCCTAGTACTGTAGATTTCGGACCACAATGAGGTTTATGTTTCTTGATTATCAGGCGACCCGAGGTAGTCCTGCAAGCGTCCGCAGGCCTTGATGTCTCCCTCTATCTATTATTCTTGTTTCTCTTATGTAATCCCAGAGACAGTATTTTGTTATTTCTCTCATATCTTTATTTGTAGTACTCTTAGACAGTCTGTGAAGTTGTGACACCAATCTTGGGTAGTTTTGTTATGGAATGGTATTAGCAGTATTATTAAACTTGAAGTTAAATCTTCCGCTTGTTAAATTTTGTTGATTATTAACTGTTGGCTTATAACTGTGAACGAATTAAAAAATAGAAACAAGACAAATAATTCGGTTGATTGGCTTGCCTAGCTTTCATTTGTAGGCGCCATCACGACTCTCGAGAGTGAGAAGTTCGGATCGTGACACAAACTCACCATAATCGTTAAGTAGACCAGAGAAATGGGCAACTATTTATTTATAAAAGAGAATACTCATGAATATTTCTTTCTCCGCCTCTATTAACTCCTACCAAAACTAGGGCTGTGCATAATTTGGTAAAAACCGAATTACCGTATCGAAATCGAAAATCTTGGTATTTGGTATACGATTTTTTGGTATTCGGTATGGTATTTGGTTTAACTTTTTTTTTTTTATAAAAAAAAATTGGTATTAGGTATGGTATTTGGTATAAATGTAATACCGATATACCGATACCGTACCAAAATATATATTATATTGCACAATACACATATTATTAATCATAACATAAATATAAAAAATCTAAAATTTTGATTTCCTTTATTCTCTAACAGCTTGTTTGGATGGTTGTTACGTATTTCATAATGTATCGTATCGTACTATATTGTATTGTACTGTATTGTTTGATAAATACAATGTTTGGATAGATTGTGTTGTTTGTCATCGTTTCATGATATCACGCACCAGCAATATGAAGAATAAACTTGCAATATTATAAAGAAAATTATAATACAGGGTAAAATTATTATATAAAAAGGTAGAGTAAATGATAAAATAAAACTATTTAATAATGATGAAGGGTGAGATTCAGAGAAAAAGACAAAGTAACGACGGGACCACACCAAATCGGGCGTTACATAAAGTGGCACATTTCAGGTAATGACTACAATAAAATTTAAGTAACAATTAAAATAAACATCGTATTTAAAGATACAATATGATACAATACAATGAGTAACAACAATCCAAACAAGGTGTAAATTCATCAATTAACTCTAAGCAAGTAACAAGACATTCCTAATGATCAAATTTATTCCTTTACGTACTGTTTTCTCTCTCTGGGTAGATATTTGCTGGTTTTGGACAAAACTTTTGTCAACAAACATTTTTAGTTTTGTTCTTTTGAGTACTTTAATTAAGACTATTACAGTCTATAACTCTACGTACTAGTTAGTATTCAAACCAAATAAACCGAAGTTACCGAACCGAATAAATCGAAACCGAAAGGAGAAAAATAGAACCATACCGAATTTAATTAGGTACGATATAAGTATAGCATTTTAATAAACTGAATACCGAAAATACCAAATCAAAATATCTAAATACCGTACTGTACCAACCGACTAACACCCCTACCAAAACGCAGGATCAATCTGGACCTTAGGGCAATAGGGACTGCTTGTATAAGGAACTAGCCAATGGATTATATTTTCCCAATTGGTGCAACTCTTTGCAATAGTGGTTTTTGATGACAACTAAAAACCATATTAGCAAGTTTGCCCCAGTTATACTGTCCATTTTCTCAAATGATTTTTGCTAATGGTTGCAAGTTACATATTTGAAACTGAAACTAAGGCTGTATTCTGGGCCAGGCCCAAGCCTAAACGGGCCCGGGCTTAGGCGGACCGGTCTTTGGCGGTCCAGGACCAAATGATCCCGGGCTTCACGGTCCCAATGGGTGGAACAAGACCACGACAGTCCTAAGCCCACATGGTCCCGGGCTAAATGGGTCGGGCCCACGGGCCTAAACATGCCTAAAAGTAGGGGTTTCTACAGGTGGGTCGGGCGGGGCATCAGTTGGATTATTAACAGGACTAGTAGGTGTATCATCTAAATCCGGTTGGGTTTCATCTACATCACCATTTTCCTCATCATTTTCTAAGATAGTTTTATTAGGATAAAAAACATTCATAACTTCTTCATTTAATTGTTGACCTGGTGCAACATCATGGCAAAATTGACTCTCGGAAAATTGAAAACAAGGGTTATCACTATCAAGAATAATACGTGCAGGAGGACGGGTAACAAGTCTGGGTCGGGGAGCCGGGGAAAGGGTAATAACTTGGCGACTAGATTCACCAATTTTAATTTTTCCCTTATCACCAAACATTTTTTTCAAAGAAAATGTCATATTAATTATAATTATGCAAACTAAAACAAACAAAAACATATTCTTAAAACTTAAGAGTTGGAACGAGTTTACCCAATTGACGAACAACTTCTTGAAAATTGAAAATCGTTGAAAACTTGAAGATTTGAATACTTCAATTCACCAACTTCACAATTTTTCACGAAATTGCAATAATAAATTAAGCAATTATAAAAGAGAACTAGATATAGATTGAGAGAGATTGATGAATTTGTGAGTAAAAATGAAAGAATGATGGGGTATTTATAGTTGAGAATTGGAAAAAAATGTAATTATATAAAGTTTGAGGACCAAATGGCTACTTTTTAAAGTCTCATACGGCTCTTTTTTGATGGCCAACGGCTAGATTTTAAAATCTGACTGTTGGTCATTTTAAAAATTTGTTTTTAAAATTATAGCCGTTGAGGCCCGTTTGGCCTGTTAGGCCCGGTTGAACTGGCCCAGACCCGCCTGCCGGTCTCGGGCTCGTGGGCTAATTGTTCAAGACCAGCCCGCTACGGGCTTATAGTACCATTTGGGACCGGCCCATTTGGCCCGCGGTCCCGGGCCGGTTCCGGACAGTGCAGCCTTAACTGCCACCACCTCTTTGTTTCGCACCCATTTCACTGCATACCTTCTGGGGCTAATTTATTGCATGAAGCTGCAGATGAGAAACTTGCAGAGGAAGAAGGTGTTTATTCTGTTGGTAAATAATAAACGTCGCAAATATTGGTTTCTACGTGATGCTTGACTCTGGTTTTTTCAGACTATTGCCCAGGTATTTAAGTACATGCAAGCCAAAACTTGCTGAAGAGGAACACCACGAAACAGAAGGGGGAGGTGGACGTTACTTCTGCTGGAGAAATATCAGCATTATTTCATTATGTGGTACCTAAAACTCGGTATAGTCAGTTTCAACATCATTCGGAAAAAGACAAAAGTTTCAAGTTTATTGTTTCTGTAAATCACCAAAAGCCCGATAAATAAATCCCCGTCTTCATGACTCGTGTTACCATTATAGCCTGAGCTTCCAAGGCCATGAGCTTGATTTCTAGTTCCCTTTCAAAATGTCATAAAATTGCAGTGGTTTCTTCTTGGGCTCGGCACAAGTTTCCTGAAAAATAGGAAGTAAAATACGTTGGTCTGAAGTTATTTCTGCATAGGAATCAGTGTTCCAAGCTTTGAATGATCATGATCGCTCTCAATTA
The DNA here is from genome assembly GCA_026770625.1 of Nicotiana glauca. Classification (NCBI taxonomy): domain Eukaryota; kingdom Viridiplantae; phylum Streptophyta; class Magnoliopsida; order Solanales; family Solanaceae; genus Nicotiana; species Nicotiana glauca. The sequence continues at coordinate 88,034 of MU726868.1, read as the reverse complement.
CCTCAATGGCCGCAGCCAAGCGCAAAATGGAAGCTTCACACCAGGGTCGGCCAATGAGTTGGATACCTATGGGAAGCCCTTGCTTGTCATAACCAACCTGAGCATGCAACTCGTTATGAGATGGTGATTATCATCATTGTTATAACAGGTGAAACTAGGCTCACCTCATTCTGAGCGGGATAAACAAATCCTACAATATGGATTGATATGCTTCTGGAGGATAAAGCATTTTTTGGGGATAAGTGGAGAGAATAAAGCGAAATTTGAACCATTTTTTCCTATTTTCACACAAACCCCTCCCGTAAACCAATGAAACAATCCATGAGGTTCAAGAGAGTACCATCCCTGAATGACCATTGGTCAACTAACCACCGTGGATAGACGAGAAATAACTTACAGGGACAGAAACAGCAGGAAGTCCGAGAAGATTTGCTGCTATAATAAACCGCATAAGATTTCCTGAAAAAAGAATACATAAATACAAATCTAACCTGAAACTGCAAAACAGTAAGCTGTCCAAGAAAATAGTAGATAAACAGCAGGAAAATTTCTACTAGCTCTATAGTTGATAATATCTTGAAAAAGATCTGAGTGTAGCAAAAAACCTGAAACTTGCAAATCAGTCTCCCCAACATTAAGAGCACTTGGTGAAATTCTGGGCGCTGTCATGCTGAAAAAGAAGTTCCACAGATGGTTTTAGGAATATACAGAACTATGAACTGCCTATGCACACAATCTCAGGATGTCATTATATCAAATTTGACATGAATCAATGAAACAATCTCCTTCCTACACATCCTTGACTTGCCATTTAATGTTTTAGGCATCTATGTTACCAAGTCAGTCACGTGACCGCTTCATTGCTAAGAATATTATCTCAGGCACAGAAGTCCCACCAACCAAAAGAAGTGGGAAAAACGAAAAATGAGCATGACAAAACGAACAGGGAAATAGTTTGAAAAGCTAGGGATGAGTGATTAAATGCGTGCACATGAAAAGGTGGGAAAATACGTTCATTTACTTGAATACTATTAGCCTTGGTGAAAGATGTGAAAGATAATTCTGCAAATTTTGGAGGCTTCTCTTGACCTACCCGGTTGTAGGTGTCACAATGATATCCACCTTCTTGAAAATCTCCATATGGAAATACATTATCCTCCGCCTGCAACAACCCAGAGAAGAGTTATGTCTGAATAATATTATTTGTACTTCTCAAAGATTGCATTTCTTCTTACATCTGTTAGAAAATAGAAATGCATATGATATTAATTGAAAGGGTTAGTAGTACAGAGTATATGCGCAAGCAAAGCATAAAAGATCAGACATAACTAGTGATCAGGTATGTTAGAGAAAGACAGACATAACCAGTGAACAGTATAGAAATTAGAAGATATTTGGCCTAAGCAGTCAAACATTTTCCCCTATTTATCATCCCATCATGATGATTGCATGAAACATTTACTTTCAGGATATTAAATACTCCATCATATGTCTTACCAATCATATGCTTGGTTGGAGTGTATCTGACATCTTTGAACAAAATCCTTGTTTAGGTTTCCAAAGTTATCAACTTAACAGTTTTGGCAAATAACAAAGTGCAAAATCCAACAGTAAGCTACAAGTATTGACATTTTCGGTAATTTCAAATGCCACAGTATTCTAGACCACGACACAGTTCGATTCTGAAATAAATTCATGACCAGAGGTTTATATTGATTTTCGTTAGCTAGCTTGAAAAAGAATATATCTCACCTAAGTCGCTGAGCAGCAACATAATCTGCTGCTGTAAATGAACGGAAAAGTGCCAGATTGGTGCGAGTATCATATGTCAATCTTGGTCCTTTCCTGGAGACAAAGGGTAGGAAAATAGATAATTAAGATAATATCAGGAAACAATTTTAGGAATTAAGACATCAAGATCTAGTAAGAAGCAATGTGATGTATAAAATATCCAAAGCTAGAGTGTGTACCCATCTTCACAGTCTGGATTCATGCTGCATAAACATTCAGACCCAATAGAAACAATATGAGCTGTCCGCATCTCATGCAACTCTGGTATTACAATCTCTACCGTCTTCTTCAACCATGAGATAAAGAAAAATATCAGAGATAGTTTACAAACATGTAGAAAATAGTTACTTACAATACTGATGCTAATGGTTCCGGCAATCCTAAACCAAAAGCTAGCAAATGTACGTGCCAAAGTCCAAGATAAAGCTATGAAGAATGGAATAATAGAAGTAGACTTACTTTGCATCCATGCTTTTCAGATAGTCGACTAAGAACATTCTCACACTTGTCAGAAATATCAACTGAGAATACATCATTAAACCACTGCAAGAGTAGGTTGCTATGAGTTTATCAAAGGAAATAACCAAAAATATTTCAGTAAAAAAAAGTATACTTGCCTCTGTATATTTTCCAAGGCGCAGTGATTCCAAAGATTGTGAGCTCTGTCGTGAAGATAAATCAGGTACACAAGGGAGGGTCTGAAAGAAATATAGAGAGATGATTAAATTAAAGATACAGAACTTCTGATCCACGGTGATGTCCAAACTCAATTAGATAAAATCTAAAATCTTCTTGCGAGATATAAACTAAGAACACAGCTCCTAGATGTTTTCAATGAAAAGGTAAAGGTTTTAGTGAAAAGTACCAAGGAGGTACACAAAAATGTACATCAGAGAAGGAAGAAAGATGCCTTCCTTCTATATGTCAAAGGAATACAATAAGTCTATCAGAGAATCTATGTCAGTTACAGTATTCCTCTACTCCATAGATAAAGACTTCTCAAACATCTACATTTTACAACTGATATACTATCCTTCCCCTCGAGCCAAATATTCCAGAAAATGCACACAGGAAATAGCATTCCAGAACTGCCTGTTGCCAGTGAAAGAGGATTGTCCAATCCATCTTCTTAAAGCTTTATTAATGCAACCTGGCATGGTCCATAGATGTTCTAAGCGTGTATGTGATGTTTCAGGTTATCCTGTCTACTGGAAAGGTACTTTAAGAAGTTATACAATAAAGAAGAAAGACGAAAGCAGAATGGCCAAGCAAAATACAGAGTTTAAGAATAAAGAAGATAATTAAGCATTCTTTAATGATTCGCTGATTACCGGTCTCAAAGAGATTCTATAAACAGGAGAGGATCCCAAAATTGCTGCATACCTGATAAGTAATGGATAAGATCAAATCACTGCAATTTCCTAGAATCTTCGATTCTAATTTTATCTAAAACAAAAGTGAGATCAATAAATCTAGGAAATGAAGTACTTGTATAGTGGAAAATGAAAACTACATTAACAAGTCCAGGAAGACTCAACTTGACAAGTTCTCTGGCATACTTGACAAAAACACAACACCAGACTAAAATATCTAAATCTTCCTACTTTCTTTGAATCTATAGGAAAAGGAGTTAGTTTTTCCTAACTTCTTTTGATAATTCAGCTGTGTTTATGAAATGCACTTAAAGGAGTCATTTGCATCCTAATGATAGTGTAAAGTGTGTCTTCTTTTTCGCCCGACAAGTTAGGTTGCTCCAGGGGCAAGAGCACCAACCACAGCGTTGGGATTGGGAGTTCGAGTCATCAAGGAAATAAAGTGGAAAAGAGCCACGTTGACTTCTGAGCAGGGGATTGGGGAGCGGGTTTTACCTTATCAAACCTTATAACTATTTTCTTTTCTTTCCCATTTCCTCAGTCTGTGTATGTATGCTGTGCGCTGCACAAATTAAGATGTGTATGATGAAATTGTAGTAGTTTGTTAACAGTCAATTGCTTTAGTTGGTGAAACTGTTAAAGCTGTGTAGCATTACCCCATCTGTAGTTTGAATTTTCAACTTACATACTCCTTAAAGCTCTATCTTTCTCATTTCCTTGCCTCAATATAAAGATTCACTTTGTTTGTCCTTTACCATCACGCTTACTAGATGGGGCAAGCAGATTTGTAGGCCAGCTAATTTCAACACACATTTCATGTATTTGGTAGTCCAAATAATAAGCAGATAACTACAGTTAAAGATTAAGCATATTTTCATTACTCAAACTTATGACGGCTTACACAAGTATGGTGTCCTCGACTGTAGCAGTGATTGGTCCGATTACTTCCACTGTTCCAGCACCACACAGTGACCTGGATAAATAAAAGAGTACTACAGTGAATCTGCCCCATCCTGGAAAGACACTTTTCTCCATTTACATGTAAAAGAAACCACTAAGAACACCATAAAGACATGAAGGAATGTCTATGCGCCCAAAACTGATTTATAATAAGAAGGTACAAGAGATAACAGGTTTGATTTTATTAAATTTACTAAGCATAAGTGGAAGTCACTAATCAGTTCACCAGAGTCAGCTGCAAGTGGATACTTTCTTTCTTTCTTTTTTCTTCTGTTTTTTATGATACAAAAAGTAGTTATTAGTGGAGATTCCAAGTTATGAAAAATCACAATGGATTTGTTGTGTCATTGTTAATCGCTTGGAGTGTTGATTCCTTTTCTGATATGTTTGGAGGCTTTTTTCCGAACTCAAATTGTGCATTAAGCCCTATAAGCACCAAAATCAGTCGCAACTTATGGAACTTCACTGAGTTCAGTTAAGTCCTTTAAAAACTAAGCACTCCAACAGGAATTCTTGCGATCAGCCAGCAGTAATTTCAAGCTCCATATCAATATTTTCTTTGCATGTTTACACTAATAAAAAGTATGCGGATATCTAAAGTTTCATATTCAGTTCTTTACCCTGATAACTAAAGTTTTATAAACCATTCTTGATAAATAAAGTTTCATGTTCCATTCTTTTACATAGGCAAGCAACCTATGAGATGCTACATCAAAGAATGTTTCTTAAAAAGTATCCTTACTGGAATTATAAAGATTTGAATTGATATTAATGTAGCAAGACAGAAAGCAGCATAACTTATGATCATAATACCATCATTTGATAGAATGATCATAATACCATCTTTCAAGATACTGGAATAGTGTAATTGTGAAAAAGCATGAACTCTTAACTCATACAACGGTCTGGAGAAATAATCAATCCAACTGAGATGGTCTATATCACTACATCTAGAAGGTCGAAGTAGGTCTTAAACAAATGTCTACACATGCATATATGAACCACATGCTCCTAAATGAAGATACAGACGTAAATGCAAGAGAAAATGATGGTTGACAAAAGAGAAAAAGGAATAATGGCTATACAGTTAGAAAAACTGTTAGGGAGAAAAGCAGATCATAAGACACATGTACAACTGTGTGACAAGCTCACCCTTCCATGTCAATTCGACCATATGTTGACTTCAAGCCCACAACACCACAAAGGGAAGAAGGAATTCGAATTGAACCTGTCCTTACACATTAAATCAAGCATCAATAAACATACTGGTTTTATGAAGATTGAATATGTGGATTCTTGAGTGTGACATGGTGTAGGTGTACAACCTCCTCCGTCCGTCCCCAAAGCAGCGGAACACAGTCCTGAAGCCACAATAGCTGCAGGGCCTGAGGAAGACCCTCCTGTATACCTATCGGGATCATGTGGGTTTCTTGTAGTCCTGTCACAAAGATATTTTTAACTCAGGAATGTTATAGGGTAGAGAAGACTATGTTCGCAAAAATTAATGTACAGCTCTTGAGTTTCCCACCTCAGAATATACTGCAAAGGAAGTCTATGAAGCTGGTGTTACATTTAAAAAAGAAAGGAAATGTCTGAGGACTGCCTTAGAAAGGGTCAAATGCAATTCAACATTTCACGTACACAAAGACTTTCTACAAAAAGAGCATAAAATGAACACCGAGAACAATTTAACTTTGTCATTTGTAGCTTCTAGGCAACACATACCCATAGTTTGCGTTATTTCCAGTAGTACCCATGCCCAACTCATGCATGTTTGCCTTTCCAACCAAAATTGCACCGCAACTTCGTAATCTCGACACAGAAACAGCATCCTTCTTTACCTCACGAACCTCATGCATCCATGTTGTTGCTCCTGTTTGCATCAAGTATATAACTAAATCTGGCAATAGGGCTTGGTCAGCAGATGAAAACTAAAATACATACCCTTCGAAGGGTGAGGATAGCAATCAATATCATCCTTGATTGCCATGAAAATCCCATCCAAGATTGACAGTGGATTCCCTGCTTATTTGCCAGTCAGAAAAGTATTATTCTGAGAAAGCATAGATTGCAAGTATATAAATTATGGAGTATCATTCACTTACAGTTCGATGATGTATAGAGTGCTAGAAACATGTAAATATCGAAATACCTTGTTCAAATCTTTGTGTAGAAGCAGCAGCTTGTTTTCTCACGTCGTCTGGGTCAAAAGAAATTAACAGTGGTGCTGGGGGCTTCTTTGTGTTGAACTCCTCAATGGCTGAGATGAAGCGCTCTGCAACCTGTAACACAGGGAATAACCTCTTTAATCCTAGAGAGTATACGAAAGAAACAAAACCAAGCAACCACAGAAGTGCCTTGCCATAGATGGAGTAGTAAACTTAGATCTGTATGCATATGCATAATCACGAATCTTCCAATAGCGGAATGATGCAGTTGAATCACCGCTCCAATTGCTAGATGGATCATATTCTGGAAGACACTTTAAGGTTAGCTCAACTCGCTCTTCAGGCTTTCCGTCTTCTTCCAGGCCGACAACTTCAAGTTCTGGCTCTAAAGTCAGGAAATACAAACCGAATTACTGCCAAGTATACAGCACTTCTGTATCATGGCTAGGTCACCATGGACATTTGATGAAAGGTCCCACATTTTTATCTTACTATATGTGTGTGCACACGCGCATGTGTTTGTATGCACATATACATCTTCTGCATCCATGTTGATGCCATCAATTTTAACAAGTTTTATCATCACCGATATGATTATGGAAGATCTCACTATTTTGTTACTGATGCACTGCCTTACAATTGGAGTAGCCCCAACTTCCACGATTAGGAAGAAAGAAATGCAAATGTTCAACAAGATCACACACTTTTAACAAGTTTTATAATAACCAATATGATTATGGAAGATCTCACTATTTTGTTACTGCTGCACTGCCTTACAGTTACAGTTTTACAACAGCGGTGTCCTGACCAACTTGCGCATACCTACTAAGCCACCATGTAATTGCTACATCCTACTAGCACAGGAAAATTCACATAATGTCACATTTGTTTCAATGAAGAGAACATTTTACAACTAAAAAAGGAAACAACAAAAAACACATTGACCATTGAAATTATGTCTCGTTCCTTTTGGCCCTTTTAATGATTACTTGTAAAGCAGCTCATTTACCTGAAAACCGGAGTCTTAAGTCCACCAATGTCGACTGAGGATAAAGAACTGTTTTTCTATTTCATTTCTAAGTTCTAACAGAAATATTCAAATCCAAATAGATAGAGAGACAGAATGGACATCTTAGAGCAAGAGTGAACCTTGAGGAGGAAATTCGGGTTTAAACATAGGAATCTCCGGTATGACGGTGTATCTCAACTTCTGTCAATCATAAATACATATATTCTTCAGTCTTTAATTAACCATTTCATGTATATTCACAATATATATATATATATATATACAAAAAGTTATGAATTGAACCTCATCAATTTTGTTTTCATTCTTGAGGTGATTCATAATCAAAGATCCAATACCCGGTGCTTCAATCAGCTTCACGAAAAACTTGAACCAGGCACCAGTCAAATGTGGAGCTGCACAAAAAAGATAAAAAAAATAAAAAATTGCATATTTCAATACTAAAAACAATACAAAACGCAATCAAATACTAGTACTAGTATAACATCACATGGAAAATAAACCTTGAATATTTTCCGGTATGTACTTCACCGCTGTCAAGTCAACTTCACTCGCCGGTAACATCACTTGTTTCTTCCCCATTTCTAAATCTAACAAAAATTCACCACATTCATCACTTAGAAAATGAAAAAGAGAAAATCAAAATTCAAAAAGCTTAAATCTTTACGGAAGTTTCTAGAATTGATCAATTTTCACACCTCGCAGACGTCGGAAGCTTAAAATAAATGCAATCAGCAAGTATGAAAGATCGTTACCGGCAGTGGTTAATAATAAAGTGCGCAGTGAACGCACGTTTAATTGTATTGGTTAAGAACTATAGTACTACTTTAGATTGGTCCAAAGAAAATTGATGAGAACAGTAAATACAGAGGCGTAGGATTGTAGAAATATACTCCTATAGGATATGGATACCGAATTGGATTGGATTATCCAATTGTGAATTTCAAAGAGTTGGAGGCTTCCGTAAGAATCTCAAAACGCGGGCGCGGCAGTTTAACGATGACATGGACGATCATTTCTATGATATTGATATGCTTCTGTTTTATTGGTTTGACTTTGACATTTTGTGCCCACTAAGGGGCTAGTTGGTTCGTGATTAGGTTAATATATTTAGTATTTGATTAAAAAGTATTAGCTAAAATTATATTATTTTTATATCAAAATCTTGAAATAAATTATATTGCATGTAAAGTTTGAACAGTTGACCTACGTTAAATTGAATTGAATTACATTAATCACGTCAAAATAGGAGGTTAATTTACCCCTCTAGGCTCTTGATTCAAACGGTACATCCATTAACAGACCTACCCAAGTGCTATTGGCACTCAATTATCACCAACTAATTTGGTTGGCAATTAAAGCGGTTTAAAGTCCATATTCTTTCTTGAAAAGTATTACGGCTTCTGCTCACTTTTACTTATCCATATATAAACTCCCCTGTTCACTTTTATTTCCCCTGTTATACCCAGAGTATTAATTTCTCATTTCAAATTACTTTTTGCAATTCATTAAAAATATCATCAATTTATATGGGTATCATGATAAATTATACACTTTATTTATTATTTCTTAAGGGATATGCAAAGTCCATAGTGGACAAGTGAAAGTGATCGGAGAGAATATATATATATTAATGAATCATTTCAAATTATTTTCTCCAATCCATAAAAAATATGCATCGATTTATATGGGTATCATGGTAAATTATGCACTTCATTTATTATTTCTTAATGAATATATATATATAGTCAGAGGGTTTCTTATTTTTTTCTTCTTCTAGTTACACAAAATTCTTGTCAATACCACGTGACTATGTTTTGGTGGTACATTGTAGTTTATTGACTTATCGGTATCGGATTATCGGATTAACGGTTGGTAAACGAATTGAAATTTTATTATTAACGGCTTACCGATTCAAAGACGGGTTACTCAATTTCCTTGTCGAATAAATCATTAAGCCGTTAAAAATTATTATATTTATATTTTTACCCATTATGAAACAACTTCTTAGCAGCTTGAGCTTCAGCATCATCAATCGTTAACAATAAGAGCTTCATTAACCTACTTGAGTGTGGTTGTGATTGAATCGTCTATCTATTATTTACTCCCAAAAGCTTGATTTTTATTTGCTGTGGTTTCCTATTCCTTTTAATCTTTCCTCCAAAGTCCGAAGTAGTCTGATATAGCTTGACTAGGGAGTACAAACTTTGACAGCTCCCCTGTGAAACTAAGGTCAATTGGAAATCTCATTTCCACATTAGAGGAAGGATACGTTTCTGCAGTCACTAGGAGATGTAACTAGGAACCTCATGACAGAATGCCCCTAGTTTAGCATATGAGCAAGACTTTTTTGGCAAGAAAAGTTATGTTTTAATTAGGAACAACAGAATTACAGCAAATGAACCACTTCACAGTTTCGTGAGTTCTGAAATCGCCAATGCATGAGAGCCATCATCAGTATGTAAATTGAGAACCTAAACTTCACAACTGGTTCCCTTTCAAAATATCATAAAACTGCACCGGCTTCTTCTTTGGCCCAGCACAAGTTTCCTGAAAAGTAACATATCGACTATTACAGTGCCAAACATAGATCTACGTACCAAGTGGCATTGAGGTCTATATGGTGTCATCTGTTTCAAGAAAATGGTCCGTGACTCGTTTTGTTGGGAAGGGTAGCCATACCTCTATGGCAGCCGCCAAGCGCAAAATGGATGCTTCGCACCATGGACGCCCAATGAGCTGCATACCTATAGGAAGTCCTTGCTTGTCATAGCCAACCTGAGCATACAAGATTCCAACAAAAATATGAAACAGTTGGAGATATTATTGACACCACCATCTGTAGTAGTTTCCACAAGGTGAATGATTTAATATAAATCAATCTCCTCAAGTATTACCAAGTACCATGGATTCAGCATAAAACGCCAGGACAATTTCAACAATTGTGTATACGTTTTTGGGTTTTGGAAATGTAAAAATGTAGGAGCCTTTCGAATGCAATTTTTATTTCCAGTTTAAAATTAGCATTCTTCCGGGGCATAGAAGAAATTCAAATTCAGCATTGTTTTGCTCTTCATCCATTGACTAGGTGTAGGATAGTAACTCCTAACCTGTCCTACATCAGAAAGGTTTGCTTTGCAGAATCCCAAGCTAAACAAGATTACCCATATAGAACTGCAGTATGCCACCTTAAAACCAGAAAGAGAGCCATTTGAAATATGTCATGTTTTAAACTCTAACTAGGACTTATGACATGAGTCCATTTCACTATAAAAGAAAAGAATTTAATTGCTAATTCATCTTTATGATGTTAACAATCTCTAAGGATATGTTTCTACAATTTATTTGATTTTGATATAGGGGTTCACACACTTTTTCATTTGTGGTATCCATTAAACCAAGTAAACTAAGAGCAGATAATACTGTAATTTTTAAATGTAAAGGGCATCCAGACTGGGTACGTAATTTAGTATGCGTCAGACAATGTAATTTCTATCCCATCAAGTTAATTTTTCGGAATCTTTAGTTAGTCTAAATTTTCAAGTACATAGGAGAAAGATGCTATGCTTACAGGCACAGAAATTGCAGGAAAGCCCAAAAGATTTCCTGCTAATACGAACCGCATAAGATTTCCTGGAAGAGAGTGTGAGGACAAAAACCAACATAAGATTGTAAAGTAGTACTTCTATCCAAACTGATTTAAGAAGGATAATGCTTAAGAAAGTAGCAGCTAACTATACTTTAAAAAATTCACACAAGTACCACAGTTAAGAATATCTTAGAAAGAGGATCATCCTTCTTAAATCAGTACATGCAACGACACGAGAAGTTATTCCAGTTGTAGGATTACATCACTTCCAACCAAAAGGTTTAGACCCCTTAATTAAATTCAAGTAGTTGTCTGTGATATATCCTTAAATCAGCCGTAGGTCAAATCACAAGTGGACACTAACGAATGAATCAATCCTTCGAACTACCAAGGGAAAAGTGGGATAAACCACTGTTGTCCAGGGGAGGGAGGGGAGGTTTGGGGGTCTGAAGTTTACCACGTCAGAAGAGAAAAAAAATAGTGTGTGCCACCACCCTATAGCTTTAATAGATCAATCTATTCAGACTCAGTTAGACACCAAGCAGTTGATAGCATCTCTCCAAAAGAACGCATGAACCAGTGCATCATAACAAAATATATACCTGAAACGCTCAAATTGGTCTCTCCAACTTTAAGAGCAGTTGGTGACATTATGGGTGCTGTCATGCTGAAGAATTGAGAAAACAATTGTTAGTTAAAGATGGTTTCACATATATTCATATTCCAGCAGCAACAAATAATTAACAGACATGCTGATTTTCAAATATATGTATATTGGTCGAAGATATTAACTTTTATGAGTATACAAAACATTTTAGAGGTTTGATCTAGATTTGACATCAACAAAGTAATCAATCTCCAACTATCACCTTCTTGCTGTTCCAGTGAAAACAAAATCTTATTCATGCTTCATCACTGACCAAATTCAATAATTTAATTGGAATGGTGAGGGAAGTAGCCTATTCACAAGTATACATCCTTCCTCCAGATAACAAAAAAAGAAAAAAAGAAAAACATTGGGGAAACTAAAATAAGCGCTTGCAAATTAGGTGCATGCACATAAAGAAAGATGTGTAATATTTTTACAGATGGCATTTAGATGAATAATAGCAGTGCTTTAACCAAGAAAGTGATAAAAAAACTTATGCACTATCACCCAAAGACAGGAATGTGAATACATACCCAGTAGTAGGTGTCACAATGATATCCACCTTCTTGAAAATTTCCATGTGGTAATACATTAATCTTCGCCTGAATAATTAGAGAGATTATATCCAATAACTTATAGTACTAAAAAAATTTCATATTGCCTATATCAGAAGCGAATGCACTTCCTAATAGCTAGTTGAATAAAATACCAGAATTATAGGACTGCATGCTTTCATTAGTATAAGAAACAAGAGGATAAACAAGATCAGAGAGCACTAGCAACCAAAAATTGTAGCGCATACACGTGTAAGGCTTTTCTTTTTATAATTCTAATCCTACCAATGTTCTTTTGAAAAGAAATAAAACCTATTTAGATGATTTAGCACGTAGTATTAAGCCCAGACTGAGTGGGGGAAAAAGAAGAAGACTAATTGTCACTTTCTTACATAAAAGAGATTTCAATATTTCTTGAGCAAATTTATGAGCAGCAACCAAACTATGGATCGAAAAAAGGTACACCCAAAAGATTTAATTTCATTCTCACCAGATACTAGCAGGCAAAGGTGATGAGGATGATCTTGTGTCATTGACAAGATTTTTCTCTTTATCTATGCAACGGCTTACCAAAAGTACAGAATACCATTGTCTTAGACTTCCAAAACAAGTAACAATGATCAAACTACGCCCATCTTAGTTCAAATATCCTTTTAGATGCCACCATATTTGCAAAGCAGATCAAATTCAGAATTTGATAAATTATGCCTCACCTAAGACACTGAGCAGCAACATAATCCGACGCTGTATATGTTCGAAAAAGTGCCAGATTTATCCGAGTATCATATGTTGATCTTGCTGATTTCCTGGAAATCAGGTCAAAAACAGATCATTCTACAAAAGCAAAGCTGCAAGGTGTTCATTAAGAAGAATATGAATAACATTATCATGTCATGTACTGGCCCAAACAAGCCAGCTCAAGCACATGGAAGACCTGCTCAATAAGGTAATGAGACATACCCATCCTCAAAGTCAGGATTCAGCTCAGATAGTGCTTCAGAGCCAACAGAAACAATATGTGCAGTGCGCATCTCAGGCAACTCTGGTATTACAACCTCTATCGTCTTCAAATTAAGAGAAGAAAGGCAAAATAATTTAATAAAAATAGAAATGGTAACAAGATAGAAAGAAAGAAAATAGTTAGTCCCAAAACTGATGCTCATAAGACCCCTAACTCTAAGCAAGCAAGATGGCAGATGAACAATCACAATCCCTTGACAGAACCAAAGAACTGGAGATGGGCAATACACTTACTTCGCACCCATGTTTTTCTGATAGCTGATTAAGAATATCCTCACACTTATCAGATATTTCAGTTGAGAAAACATCATTGAACCACTGCAGGAGGAAGTCAAGAAACTATTGAACTGTTACAAGAAAGTTACACTTCAGACGCTTCTCAACCAGAATAGCAATTACCTCAGTATACTTCCCCAGGCGCAGTGATCCTACAGCGTACCAGCTCTCACATGAAGTTAAATTTGGTAAACAAGGGAGAGCCTGAAACATAGTAAAGAAAGGACTTTAATGGAATAGGCACATGTACAACTCAGCTCTGAAACTCGTAAGGTGAAAATTACTTTGTCAAAATGAAACATGGCTCCAGAATAGTCCAAATAAGAAGTACAATGCTCCCTAGATGATCTAAACAAGAAAAGAAGTGTTACAAATCATCCTGTTTTGTTGTCCTTTTGAGAGCTGATGTTTAGGTCCTATTACATCAGCTAGAAGTTTCTTTCTTCAATATTGTGGTCCATGTAGACCAGGCTATTACAGGAGTTGCACAACCTCAGGATTTCTATCTGCAGAATTCATCCAGAGGCCAGAAAAGACCAATATCACTCGAGAAGTCTTTCTCTTAAGGTTTACATACTACCAGGGTTCCCAACACTAAGAAGTTGTATATTAACTCTTCTCGTGAGATTTCTTGTGGGTTTTTAAGATAATGGAGAAACTAAAGCGGATGGTCAATCAAATGCCTTTGGAGGAACATGCTTAGAAAACTCTATAAAATCACTTTGTGTTCTGTAACATTTTTAGGAAATAGAGGAATAAATGAAAAAAAGATGTATCATACTATATCAAAATTATGATGACGAGAATATGCAATATTCTTGGGTAATTACCGGTTTCAAAAAATCTCTCTCAGCAGGAGAGGATCCTAAAATTGCAGCATACCTGGTAGTAAGATACACAACTTAGATTTCTGGAAGTGTTGATCTTAAGCTCATTGAAGGCAAAAAGTAGAGCACCGTATATAGCAAGTCATAAGCAATACAACTAATTTCATCAAGGGTAAGTTTTTCGTGCAGCTAGCGTTCGAGAATTTGAGTTTAGTATCAGCAGTTTGGCTGCGTCATGCACAAGTACTTGGGGGCAAAATATGAGGAATCTCAAAACAGTTCAACGTTTAATTTTTATTAGTCATTATCACTTATCAGTAATGTTTTGTAAAGCTTTGTTTTAAAGTTCCATTTATATTAACTCGCACTATTCTTTCATATGAAGTTATGAACACACATAAATCCCAATTAGTTTGGGATTAAGGGGTTGTTGATTGATTGATTTATTAATGAACTCACATAATTGGAAGCAGGATTAAGACTCTTTTATATTTACTACTTTCATCTCTCAAAGTGTAAATAGAGCAGGAAACGCACTCTCCCCCATCCCCAAGATAAAGTGAAAAGAACCCTCTAATATTTTTGAAAAGAGTAGTTTAAGCAAAATAAAGCTGATATACGGAGAAATAGAGAGAGAATGACGATTAAAACTTCTGCTGATAATAGCAATTTACGGGCATATAATATGAACTCAAGTACTTTGACGAGTCATTTTCACAAGCTATGTGATTGTACATTCTTCCTCAGTAGTGATGGTCCAGGCTGTCTTGCATTATTGCATCCATTTATAGAACTACTAGCACTGCACTTAGAAGAATTAGGTACACTCTAGGACATTCAAACCCGTGATTTACTTACACCAGTATGGCATCCTCAACAGTTGCTGTGATAGAACCAACAATTGCCACTGTTCCACCACGATATAGCAACCTGGCAAAATAAATGATGAGATTAAGAAGTGACCTATTTAGGACTTGCAAAGTAATGAGAAAATAATAATTCTGCACATAGCAATTTTAAAATTAAGGCGACAAAAAACAATAAATTAGCACATATGGTCACTACAATTGGGCAAAACACTATAAAATTCATCTTTCCATAAAAGGAATTTCAGCAAATTTTTTTTTTAAAAATTTACCTATATAGGGAAAACATCTCTTAATCTATGTGGAGCTGACGAGCATTTTACCATGAAAATTTATGATGGCATGAACATTTTATTCACCAACTCAGTAGTATGACAGCTTCAACTAAGACAAATACGAACCTCTAGTCACCTAACTTCTATTATAACCCTGAATTCAATTTTTTCAATCAAGAGAATATGTCAAGCACCAGCAACAAAACAACAATTACCCAATATAGTCCCACAAAGTAGGGTCTGGGAAGGGTAATACGTACACAGGCCTTACCCCTACCCGAAAGGGCAGAGAGGCTGTTTCCAATCGACCCTCGGCTCAGGAGAAAGAGAAGAGAAAGAGGAGGAAAAAGAAAAAGGAAAAGCAAAAGAGCATTAGTGACTCCAGCAGAAATCGCATAAATAGTTAACTAAACATAAAACCAAAAATTAAAAGGCATGCTATAATATCTACCAGTAACTACCATAAGGGGGCACGATACAATACGCAAGTCATCTATGGAGGGTCATACCAAACCCCACCTAGTCCCGGGAATGAAGTACGAAAAGCTCTAGAAGCCCCTATCTTACAACCCTTATACTAGACCTCCAGACTTTCCTATCAAAGGCCATGTCCTCGGAAATCCGCATTTTTGCCATGTCCTGCCTAATCACCTCTCCCCAATACTTCTTAGGCCTCCCTCTGCCTCGCCTCGCGCCAACCACCGCCAGCCGAACACAACTCCTCACCGGGGCATCAGGGCTTCTCCTCCGCACATGCCCGAACCACCTGAGCCTCGCTTCCCGCATCGTCTCATCCACTGGGGCCACCCCCACCTTGTCCTGAATAACTTCATTCTTAATCTTATCTAAATATGTCAAGCTTACTAATAAAAAAGAAAAATTGATAATGACTTCCTCTTATCCATTCTCTGCAATTTTGGTTTATGTCCTTTAACAAAGTAAACTATTTCTAATATACTCATTCCGGTTTAATAGGTTGGAACAGAAGCTTATCCATGAAAGCACAATTTGTTTTTTACTATATACCTTGGTAAGCATTGTTTCTACTTATAGTGACTCAGAACAGCTTAGACTGAAATGCACAACTTGCAGAAACCCAAAAGGGGAGAGCAACACTAACAATTTAAACTCTGTCCTTTGTCACGCAGAGCAATGAACCTCGATCTAGAAATACATAGTTACATGCGTGTTCATCTATGAACCAAGAAACTGAAAGAAGAGAAGCTTATCCATGAAAGCACAATTTGTTTTTTACTATATACCTTGGTAAGCATTGTTTCTACTTATAGTGACTCAGAACAGCTTAGACTGAAATGCACAACTTGCAGAAACCCAAAAGGGGAGAGCAACACTAACGATTTAAACTCTGTCCTTTGTCACGCAGAGCAATGAACCTCGATCTAGAAATACATAGTTACATGTGTGTTCATCTATGAACCAAGAAACTGAAAGAAGAGACGTGCATAAGCATAAAAGTACACGAAGATATTAGATGATGGAAGGTATATTTCAGGGTTCACTTCATGGAGTTACAGTATGATTCTTAGATTGGATGTGCACAATATACGAACATAAAAACAGGGAAGATAAGATAGAAAGGAAATTAATAGCCACCCTACCCTAACCCCCCTTTCATGGCTTCACTGTAAGATGATCTTCAGGGGATGACCTGCTAATAGTCAGAATGCAGCTGTATAAATTTAGAACTCCAACATAATAGGAGCTCACCCTTTCATGTCAGTCCTTCCATATGTTGTCTTCAATCCCACCACACCACAAAGGGAAGAAGGAATCCGAATTGAACCTGTCCTTTTACATGAAAAATGAACTTTATCTAACATAACATACAAAGATTTCATAAGATGATTCCTGAGCTACATGGTATCATAGACAACCTCCTCCATCTGTTCCCAGTGCAGCAGAACACAATCCAGAAGCTACAATAGCTGCAGAACCTGAGGAAGACCCGCCCGTGTACCTATCTGGAGCATGTGGATTTCTTGTTGTCCTGTCATATAAACAAATCCACTCATCCATACTGTTCTTTATAACAAAAGAAAAAACATTCCTAAACAGAGTGGAAAGTAAATAGTGTAATATTAGCAGAGATCATCTGCATAACAATAATTAACTCAACACAATTCAAAAGGAAACAGTTCTATGGAATCTTTAGTGTTGCTCTTCATGGAAAATTTTCCCCAGATTTGCTACTTAATTTAATATTGACAAATGTGTGACTTAAGTAAATTAAATTTTTGGCGAGCTTTAGTATCACGGTTTACTTGGTATGAACTGCGAGCATTTCTTGTCTATTGTTTACGGCTTGTAAGTTAAACTCACCCAAAGTTCGCATTATTTCCAGTTGTTCCAAGGCCCAATTCATGCATATTTGTCTTCCCAACCAAAACTGCACCACAACTTCGTAATCTTGAGACGCAGACAGCATCCTTCTTCACTTCATGAACCTCGTGAAACCAAGTTGTTCCACCTGTTTGTCATTAAGTATGCAACTAGATCTGGCAAAGAACAATGCTTTGGTGACTAGAGCTAGAGTACATACCTTTTGATGGATGGGGACAGCAATCTATGTCATCCTTAACAGCAATAAAGATACCATCCAGGATTGATAATTCACTTCCTGCACAAACACAACAGCTAAGAAATGGAGTTGAAAAAAGTCAAATGTAGATAGCTGGCATGACATGTTTTTGAAATACAATGACACGAATACCTTCTTTAAATCTTTGTGTGGAAGCAGCAGCTTGGCTTCTGACTTCACCAGGATCATAAGAAATCAGTAGCGGTGCCAGTGGATTCTTATTGTTAAACTCTTCTATAGATGAGATGAAGTGCTCTGCTACCTATGACACAAATGTAAATATAATCTTATCCTAATAATACATCTATACTGAAAACAGGAAAAACAACAACTTACCTGAGATGGAGTTGTAAGCTTCGACCTGTAAGCATATGCATAATCACGGATCTTCCAATAGCGGAATGGTGCGCTTGAATCAGCAATCTGAATATAGCCTGGATTGTAATCTGGAAGACACTGCAAGGCTAACTCAACGCGTTCTTCAGGTTTTCCATCTTCTTCCAGGCAAACAACAGCAGGTTCTGACTCTAATTCACAAGCCATACAAAATGGATAGGTCACTCCAAGTGGCATTGGTTTTATCAAAAACAAAAATTCTAGTGTAGGACCCTATTATATGCTTTTGTCCGGTTATCTTCTTCGTTACTCCAGAGAGAAACGCCTACCACCAAATATTATCAACCCGCCTCTCCTCCACCCCTCTTCCAAATAGACATCCCTTACAAGGAAGAAAAACAAAAGGTCCCAGAACAAAAGATAAGCCTATTTAAACAAGCATGTTGACCAAGTCAAGCAGATCATTATGATGGTCCACTCGTAAGCCAAGGATAGATGAGGGTGCAAAAGTTCACACTTCTGAGAAGATGAACAGGAGTGTAGACAATGTAGAGAGAAAAAGTTTCAAAATTACTGAAAAAAGAATGATAAAGGGAACTAACCTTGAGGAGGAAACTCAGGTTTAAACATGGGATCCTCTGGTATGACAGTATTCTTCAACATCTGTCAATCATGAAACTTGACCTTTTTAGCTATCTAGAATATGACATCACTTGACATGAATTTTCACAACAGAAAAAAGAAAATAAAACTGGATACATTAAGAATCATACCTCCGTTGTTCGGTTCTTGTTCTTCAAGAGAATCATGATAATTGAACCAATAATCGGTGCTTCAGCCAACATTACAAATAGCTTCAACCAAAATCCAGTCAGATGTGGACCTGCAAGTCCATAGCGTGCAAATTCACAGGATGTTTTTTCAAATCACCAGTAAGTGAAAAACTTGCAATAACAATACAGAGATTTGTGATAACAAGTACCCCGTCCCCCTCTGTCCCAGAATGAACGTTAACAAACAATTTAAAATTTATTCTTCAGCCATTTTGATATGAGGAGAATTTCAACTTATGGTTTTTTTTTTTTTTTTTTTTGTATTTCGGAATATCTAACTGCTGAATTTCTGTTTAAAAATGTAAATTAATCAAGTAGGATTTATGGAAGGAGAACCTTGAATTCTTTGAGGCGTATACTTGACAGCCGTCATATCAACTTCACTCGCCGGCAACAACACTCTCTTTTTCCCCATTCTAACAAAAGGCAATTGATTCAAAACTATTAAAATCAGTAAATAATCACTTAATTTAAACTTTAAAATTGCATAAATTGAACAAATTCGCAATCTAAGAATCTTTCAAGTTCTGATATGCAAGTCAAAAATTAACTTACTTTACAGAATTTCGTAGTCTGAAACTGAAATTTTTCTCGAAGCGGTGAAGCTGTTAACAGACTGACATTGAATAAGCAATTTATTTGAAAGGCCTTTTTATATAGCGGTTGAAGGCTATCATGCGCCAGCAATGACAACTAAACTAAGCAATTTCTTTTTTCTTTCTGAAGCTGGTTTGTTGGGGGAATGGGGAGTTGTCGAGAATTGAATTCCTTCTTGAGTTCGTGAGAACATGGCGCACCCCTGGCGTAGGATAGTATGTAATCATGGCGTCGGCGATAACTAATTGCGTCATGTTCATGCGTATTGCACTGTCTTTTCCCCGTTAAAGAATCCAGTCTACGGCTCCATTCCATGCGGCAGTTGGTAAGCAAGGGGGAACGATCTTTTAATGGAGCACGTGGCTTATATGCCATTGGGATGGGCTGGGCCGACTGCCACTGTCTCAAATGTGTAACTGTAGATTTTGGGCCAGACCAAATCAAGAAGCCCAACAAGGATGATTTACGTAAAAATAGCACGGTCTAGCCAGTTTTCGGATTGGTCATTTAAAAATAGTCAGCATTTACCAAGTCAATAAAAAATAGCCACTATTTTACTGCAACAAAGACCGGTCCATCATAATATACTGGAGTTCGGTGCACCTGTGTATGAACTTCCAGCATATTATGCTGGAACTCCAACACACGGAAAGTTCCAGCATAATATACTGGAGATTCGAGCACTTGTGTATGAACTTCAGCATATTATACTGGATCGGTATACTTTGCTGGAACTCCAATATGTTATGTTGGAGATCTAGTATACTTATGCTGGAACTCCATCATATTCCAGCATACTTATCTTGTAACTCCAGTATAATATATTGGAGTTACGAGATAAGTATGTTGGAACTCCAACATAATATACTGACGTATTTTTCGGATTTTGAACAGTATTTTTGCTCAGATTATCTTTATATAAAAAGTGGCTAAATTTCAATTACTTTTGAAACTAGGCTATTTTTGAACGACTACTTATAAATCTGGCTATTTTTGAATTTCTCCCATGATTTACGTATGTGGGTGTTCGTCGGTCGGTACGGTACAATATTTAGACATTTCGTTTCGGTATTCGGTTTCGTAAAATGCTATACCAATACCGTACCTAATTAAATTTGGTATGGTTCGGTTTTTCTCCTTTCGGTTTCGATAACTTCGATTTATTCGGTTTGAATACTAACTAGTGCGTAGAGTCATAAACGGTCATATTCTTAGTTAATATACTAAAAAATACAAAACTAAAAACGTTTGTTGACAAAAAAAAATTGTCCAAAACCAGCAAATACCAACCTACAGAGAGAAATTAGATAAATGTCTTATTATTTGCTTAAAGTTAATTGATTAACTCAGAGAATAAAGGAAAGTAAAGTTTTAGATTTCTTATATTTATGTTATAATTTATAAAATGTGTATTGCGCAATATAATGTATATTGCGGTACGATATCGATATTTCGGTATTTCAATTTAAGATACCAAATTTCAAACCTAATACCATATTTTTTTAAAAACTTAAACCAAATACCATACCGAATATCGAATACCAAAATTTTCGGTTTCGGTACGGTAATTCGGTATTTACCAAATTATGCACAACATGCCTTACCACTTATGTTGGACCATGTTGTATTATATAGGGAATCTTACGGAAATATCTTCTTACTTACCGACCTCTAACCATTAATTATAGATTTACCAAAATTAGCCAAGCACATACAAAAATTAAAAATTCAAATAAATAAAGATTATTTCTCTCCAAGAATCACACGCAAATATCTCCTTCCATAATTTTAAGCGTGATCAGCAACATTAGATGCCATACAGAAAACCTATAGATGTGTCAATTACAAATTTTGAGGAAGATTAGAGGTGATTTGGTATCAAATTTCGTAGTTAAAATCGAGTTAAATTTTTTTCTCTGCAACACATGTATCGAGCATGTAGCACATGTGATATACAGTGTGATACACATATTTTTTATTTTTGGCCAAATACATCCACAACCCCTTAAGCTTGTCTCGCATTTTAGCTTAGACACTTAAACTTGGACTAGTACATATTGAACACCTAAACTTCTTCAAAAGATGTATCAATTAGACACATTTAGTTGACATGGCAAAATGTGTGTTTTTCGCTCTTTTTGAGCGCGTCCACTACTAGAAAAAATAATTAATTCCACTTTTATTTTTATCTCCCACTTTTTTCTTTACTCTGGTTGCTCGACGAGGACCACCTTACCGGAAACTTTCATGGCTGGTGGCAAGCCCGCATCTTCTCCACAGAACATCACCACCAAGAAGTTAAATTCCAAAAACTCTCATTTGGTTTCTCCAATCTCCACTCAGTTCCAACATCGCATAATCAATTGCAAATTTCGTTCTGACTTGATAATATAAATGTTCGTTTAAACCAGTAAATCATAAAATTTTACATTTATTATTAGAGCTGATAAGATATTTAATGGAACAGTAGAATAAGCAAAACTTATTTGAAAATCAGGACAGCTAACGGTTGCAATCGAAGGGCCATCAAAGTTTTTAATTGGTGACAAACATCATACGAGTTTGGGTATTTATATTTTTATGCGGTGTGGGTTTGTTAGCGTTGCATTGTGAAAATAAAAGTAAGCATTTTGGCACATATGCATGCTTGAGAATTTTTCTTTTGTCTTTATCCTCTTCACCAGATTTTGTAAGCATTATTTTTTTCTCCATTAATGGAATTTCCTTTTAGGTCACCGATGATTGTACAAAATCTTTTCTATATCAATTCTATTCCTCAATTTCTGCTCAAAAATCCCATTTTTACGCCATATCAACTGATTTTTAATTTAAGAAAACTTACAGAGAAATTAAAAGAAAATATAGGAGAGACAAAAAGAGATTTTTGGGAGGGAGGAGGGGGTGTGAGGAAGAGGGCTTTTTTTTTAGCTCATACTTATTTGGGATTTTTAAATGTTCATATTTAGTTAATTACTCGGCCTAAACAAGTTTTGTTTACAACATATATACATTCCACTTTATAAGGCTCTCAATCCATTATTAGTGCCTTCAATCAAGGAATTTAGTTACATCTTTTTCCTTTTTTCTCCCTAACTCCAGAGAAATTTGTCTTTAATTTGAGTAGACTTCTATACGAACAACTTAGGAACTTAAGTTTTATTGCTACGTAGGTTTATTGGTTCTTGAAAAGTAGTAGTAGTTCCTGGATACAAATATAGCTAGTTTGCACTTACTGTGTCACACTTGGGGAATCCTGTAAGGGTCAAAATAAAGAAGTTTCATGTACAAATTTGAATCAAATGCTCTCACTTGCTCCAATTGTATTAGTGTAGCTGCAACATCTGTTATGTTTTCCCATTCATTTTCAGCCTTGCTCTTGCTGCTTTGATCAGGTGTTTGCTTGTCAATGTTGCTGCTGCTTTGAACCCTTGGGATCTATGAACAGATGTGTCTACTCAATAAACTATTCAAAATTGTTTTCTTGTTAAACCAAATAATATTAGAAAATTGAATCAAATAAATAAGTGGAATAGCAGGACTACTCCCCGCCACATTCTTTTCGATTAATAAAAGTTATTTTTTATCAAATAATAATACGTAAATTATTGCATCTTAATTTCATAATAATAATCTGTGATTTCGTATCCTTTGAAATGTTTTGTTTTCGAAAAGTGAATTACTTTATATTTTCTTTTGGTCTAAAATCAGTAAAAATGACTTTCAGTGGACTAGAAATTTTAAGATGAGGAGCAACAGTACGTACTAGAAGTTCAACGGAAGCATGCAATTGGAAATTACTGATCGTGCTTTCAGTTTTTTTTTCTCTTTTTCAAACAATATTTTAGTTTAACTCAAATTTATTTTCCTAATATCAATGTGAACATTCGTACAACTTATCTACAATTTCACACATTATTTCTACCCCAGTTATATACTACAATATCATACCACTTAAATACAATTTTTATATAAATTTACTATAACTTTACTACAACAGACAATTTACCTACAATTTTACTATAACTTTACTACAATTTCGTAAGTATAATGTGTATCATGTTTTCTTATTCTTCTTCGAGTTTCAATCTGAAATTCAGTCAAAATCAAGTCTAATCTTCACCAAAATACCCTCAAAATTGATATATAAACTCCAAACAATATTCCCAATAGTTTGCAATACCACAATCCAAACAAATAATAGTTTTTGAAAATCCAAATTCAAATTCAAAGCTTCAACACTTTTTAATGGCTGCCAATTGTGGAATTGCTGCTATCTTTTCCTTTGCTTTTGATAATAGGTGAATCATACTATAATTAGACCCTAAAGAACCACATTTTTGTATAGCTTTGTTGTAAAAAGTGATAACCAAATGCTCTGATTAGTGCTTTTCATGTTTTGCAGGCTATATCCAACGAAAGAAGTCGATGGAGCAAGTTTGGGATCAATTACGGAGAAAAGGAGGCCAATCAAACAATGCCCAAGAAATGCACAAAGTGAAAAGTCAAAGAAATGCTGAAATTGGCTTGTCGCGGTCAGACCGTAACCGCGGCAGGACGGCAGCAGAGTAGAGCTGCAGATTCAGAGAACCCATTTGGCCGCGGTCCCGGCGTAACCGCGGTGGGACCACGGCAGAACGCGAAATAGCCAAGGACAAAAGTGTCAAGTCGAAAAAATTTGGTGTAAAATATTTATAAAAAGTAGGATTTCGGCCACATTAAGTCAGATTTGTTTTGAGAGTATTTTGGGCAAGAAACACAAGTGTGAGAGATCACCCAAAATATCATAGTTCTTTATTTCTTCTTTTTCTTGCAATTTTACATGATGAATATTTTCGTATTTTATCTTCAAGTTGTTATGAGTAGCTAAATACTTTAGTCTAAGGTTTTGATGGAACCTATTCAAGGATGAACTTCTTGATTACGTTCATATAATTTGCCGGTTAATCTCTATTTGTTCAATTACATATTTATTGTAGTTAATTGACAGGATCCTCAATTAGTTGTGCCTATTTAGTGTGCATAACTCCGGAGAGAGTGCATATTTAGGTAATTATTGAACAACACCACTCCCAAAGTATAAGAGGGATCTATAATTGCGGGTTTAAAAGCGAGATTAGGGATCACGAAGCCTTGGGTGTGATCTAAAGTGAGCTATAATAAACTAAGCCAGCTAGCGTAGCTTGGGAGAGTGCATCTAGTAAATTATCGCAATTACTCGGGAGAGATTTACGGTAATAAGAGTACTCATGATTGATAGAGATATTTTGGTGAATCTATATGTAACGTAACCGGAAAAGATTCCATCAATAGGGGAAATCACTACTTTAGTACCTTCTCATTATTATTTACAACCCAGAGTATTTAGTTTACAGCTGTTAGTTATTTACTTTCAATCTTAGTTAGTAGAAATACCATCAAATATTGTTTACAAATTTCGGAAAATTGATTATAAAGGATTTAGTGATTCAGACAAAGGTAATTGATAGGTTAGTTCTCTGTGGGATTCGACTCCGAACTTATAAACCAGATTATATTTGCAACGACAGCATTATCCTTTTTAAAAGGCATAGTTGGGCGTGATCAAATTTTGGCGTCGTTGCCGGGAAATTAACGGTGTTATCAATTACAATTGAAAAAAGCACACAATTTTTTAGTGTAGTCAGTTTTCTCTACACCCAATTTTACATAGAAATTTTAACGTTTTTTGACTTGGTTGCACAGGTGCATGCCTAGAAACTCATCGAGATCTGGTGAAGTATTAGAAGCATTATCAGATCCCGAGGAAATTTTCAGGTCTTTGAATCGGGCCAACCGACAAAACAAACAACAACCAACAACTGCACAATTCGAAACAATCATGGGAGATAACCAGGAAAACCCAGCAGCACCAATAACGGCAGCACCAGAGGCTGCTCTCTATGACTGGGCACAACCCACAGCTGAGAATCTATCCACAGCGATAGTAGTCCCGCAGATATAGGCTGAGTCATTCCAAATCACGAATAACATGTTGCACTTGTTGCAGAATAAGGGACTATTTTCGGAGTAACAAGTTGAATATCCTCAGCAACACTTAAAGAATTTCATGTATATCTGCAAAACCCAAAGGAAACCCAATGTAGCTCCGGAAGCAATCAAACTGTTATTGTTTCCATTCTCAGTGACAGGAGCTGCCCAGACTTGGCTGAATTCACTCCCCATAAATTCTATAGCAATGTGGGATGAACTAGTCAAGCAATTTCACAACAAGTTCCATCCACCCAATAAAACTGCTCAACAAATTGATGAGATTTTGAGCTTTAAACAGAGACCGGTGGAGATTTTGCATGAAACATGGGAGCGTTTTAAAGGGATGTTGGTCATATGTCCACACCATAGTGTTCCAGATCTAATGTTCAGGCAGCGGTTCTACATGGGATTGTCAGATAGCGTAAAGAACATTGTTGATGCTTCAGCTGGTGGGACATTCTTGAGCAAAACATGGAGAGAGGGCCAGAGTCTGCTTGACAAGATGGCACAGAATTCGGGCTGGGTAACCAGAGGTGTACCCATCACTCCAGTGGTGCACTCAGTACCTTTAGATCCATCCAATTCTATGGCTGAAAACATGGCCACCTTATTGACACAGATGAGCATACTCACCAAAAAGGTGGAAGAGTCAGGGCAGAAACAGCAGGTACATATTGTTGATACTACCAATGGGGGCTTGTGCGCATCTTGCATTAGTCAGCCAGTTGGTAATCAGTGGAATGCAGAACACGATCATCATCACTACCCTGAAGACATGAACTATGTGTCTAATTGTGGCGGCCAGAGACAGGGTGGTCAGAATTGGGGTTAACAAAATCAGCAGTACAGGCCAGCACAGCCACAGTTCAAAACCGAGAACATGGGAGGTATGAGACCCCCCAACAATATGGCACCTTACCCAAGACCACAGGGATACAATAATCATAATCAACAGCAGGGGTACCACCCACCTTAGTAACAGCATGGTGGAAGGCAAGAAGATGGGTTTGCTAGACTTGAAGCAATGATGCAGCAGGTTATTAGGTCTAATGCAAAAATTAATGAGAGAGTCGATGCACATGATGCAGCAATCAAAAATATCGAAGTACAGGTGGGTCAGATTTCGATGTCCCTGAACAATCATCCTCAAGGGACTCTACCTGCAGACACTCAGATAAATGCAAAAGATCAGGGACCGAAGCAGTTGATGTCAGTGAGTCTACATAATGGCAGAGATTTGGATGAAGATCAAGAAAGGGCTCGAGAAGCTAGACAGGCTGAGACACTCATACTAGTGACCATCGAGCTGGATGAATCAACGGAACTGACAGAGGTGACAGTCCAGCAGGCTCAAGAAGAAAATTGCATTCAGAATGAGACCGAGAAAGAAGCTGAAAAAGTCCAGGAGTCAGTAGTTGAGGTAGCAGCTGATAAAGATCAGTCCCAAGTGATTGGGAAGAAGAGACCCCCTGCACCCTTCCCCTGGAGGCTGGCTAAAAACAAAAAGGAGGAGCAATACAAGAAGTTCTTTGATATGCTGAAGCAAATCCAGGTAAATATACCATTGAAGGAGATGCCTGGGTATGCAAAAATGATGAAGGACTTGATGTCCCGAAAGTTTGATTTTCAAGACTAAACCACAGTTACTCTTACTCATACTTGTAGTGCAGTGGTGACTAGACCAATTACGAAAAAGTTGTCTAATCCAGGGAGCTTTACAATTCCATGCACTATTGGTAATTTTGCTTTTGCTAAGGCACTGTGTGATCTAGGAGCCAACATCAATCTTATGCCCCTAGAAATTTATAAGAGGTTTGGCATTAGAAGAGCTATACCTACCTCTATGTTATTGCAGCTGGCTGACAGGACGGTAAAACGACCCTCTGGAATTCTAGATGATGTGTTGATTCAGGTAGGGAAATTTTTGTTCCCCGCAGACTTTGTGATCCTAGACTGTAATGTGGATGAAGAGATTCCCATAATTTTGGGAAGACCGTTCCTGGCCACGGGGAGAGATCTAATTGATTGTGAGACTGGGGAGCTCAAGATGAGACTAAACGATAAAGAAATAACATTCAATGTGCAGAAATCTATGAGGCGACCAAGTGAATTCGCCAATTGCTCTCTAATTGATGCCGTGGATGTGATTGTGGAGACTGATGATGAAAGGCTGACTATCGAGGACCCCCTTGCTGCATGTCTAATGAATTTAGATGAGGTAAATGGAGAGGATCTGGCGGAATGGGTGTTGGCGTTAAAGGGTAGAAGGTTCTGGGATAGAACCCTAGAGTTTGAGCCCTTGCACTTGGAAAATCGAGAAACTCCTCCAGCCAAGCCATCCATCGAAGAACCACCAAAGCTGGAATTAAAACCATTGTCTCCCCATCTCAAGTATGAATTTCTTGGAACTAACTCCACATTACATGTTATTATCTCATCTAGTTTGTTAGATGTGCAGGCTCAACAACTATTGCAGGAACTTAAGGAGTGCAGGACTGCTATTGGGTGGACCATGGCAGACATAAAAGGGATCAGCCCCGCTGACTGTATGCACAAAATTCTACTAGAAGAGGGACACAAACCTTCCAGGGAACACCAAAGAAGGTTGAACCCCAATATGAAGGAAGTGGTGAAGAAAGAAGTAATCAAGTGGTTAGATGCGGGAATCATTTTCCCAGTTTCTGACAGTAGCTGGGTTAGCCCAGTTCAATGTGTTTCTAAAAAGGGTGGCATGACGGTAGTCAAGAATTATAAGAATGAATTGATCTCTACAGGAACCGTCACGGGCTGGAGAATTTCCATGGACCTTCGAAAGTTAAATCTAGCCACCTGGAAAGACCACTTCCCACTTCCCTTCATTGATCAGATGTTAGACAGATTGGCAGGGAGGTCACATTTCTGTTTTCTAGATGGGTACTCCGGGTATAATCAGATCTCCATTGAACCGGAGGACAGAGAGAAAAAGGTCCCTCTCTGAAGTTTTTCCACTGCGGTCGCGGCGTAACCGCGGCAGGACCGCGGTGGACCAAAACGGGCCCAGGTACGTGCAACAGATTTTTTTTCCTTCCCCCCCCCCACCTAATTACCCTACCCTACCCACAACCCCAACCGCACTATTTCAACCGACACCCCCCTTTCCCCTTCTATTCTTTCTATCTCTTCTCTCTATTTTCTCTTCAAACTCTCTCAATTTCTCCATTATTTTTCTTCTTCTTCTTCTCCATTCTCCTTCTTCTTCTTCTCCCTAACACCCACTCTCTCTTCTCATTTCTTCTTCTCATAACCCAAAACCCCTATTACCCCATCTTCTTACCCCTTCTCCATTCAAACCCTACCCATCCACTAACCCCCCCTCTAAAAACGCCCAACCCCCCATATTTTTTTCTTTTCTTTTCTTTATCATGACTCCGCGGTAAAACTCAAGTAAGTTGTTCTACTTTTCCGTATGTTGTATGTATTTTGCATTATGTAGTGATTCTTGTAGATAATTCTTGATTTTGGTTGCAATGGGATTTTAGACTCCAAGTTGGTGTTGTAGTTGGTGTTTGGGGTTGTTTTGTATTAGTATGGGGTGTATTTCTAGTTGCTACTTTGTGTGTGGGGTGGATGGTGGTAGCATTTAACTGTATGTATTGATGAAAATTGTGGTGGGGTTTTATAGGGCAAAACTATATCGTTGATAAGTGGTGTGGGGACAATAGTAGATGTTGTCCACTTTGGGTAATTGTTTGGTGCCAGCGGGGGGTGAAGTCTGAGTATCCATCCGACTGGCACATGTTTGGCTGGCCCTCATTGTTATGATAAACTGATTGCAGGTCCAATGGCCCGAAAGAAGCGAAGAAACTCGGAAAGCACTTCCAACGTGCCCACTTATGATGCCACCTGGTTCACGTCCGAGGAGGCCCAGGACAGGTTTCATGCGAAAGCCAATAAGAACTTTGTCCAGGAGATTGGTATTGACAGGGCAGCCATCCGTGTTGAAAAGTCGGATATGTACGAAGAAATATGCCGGAGGGAGATGGAGTACTTATTTGATGAACCTGACACGGCAAACCCAATGATAGTTCGGGAGTTCTACGCGAACTGCCCGGAACATATGTGTCGTTCGGTGGTTTTGCGGGGCAAAGTAGTAGATGCCTCAGTCCAGAAAATTTGCCAGGTCCTGCAGTTGCCCCCATTCACTGGTGACAATGATTATTACCACAATTCTCCAAGGGTAGATTGGGGCACTCTGACTGACTCCTTCTGCTCAAGTGGAAGGCCAATTTGGATTCAGGAGAACATGACCTTGCATTCCAAGTCATTCACCTGGGAAGCTAAGTGTTGGTTCACTATGATTTACAGCAGATTGTTGCCCACGAGCAACACAACAGATGTGAACAGCTTGCGGGCTTTATTGGTTTGGTGCTTTGTGACTAGGAAGGATGTCGATATTGCTAAGATCATTGGAGATAAAATGATCCTCCGGTCGCCTTTGATGACTAAGGGGTTTTACTTTCCCTCACTTGTGACGAGGTTATGCTTGCTGGTTGATGTCCCAATCAATCCTATGGATGGCACTTTACCCCTAAAAGCATCTTTCAAAGCGTCAAAGATCAAAGTGGGTAGAGATGCAACTACTCACATTGACCTGGACGATGATGATGATGCCCCAACAACCATGGCACCACCCAGGAGGTCTTATAATGTAGTTGGATCTTCATGTCAACCCCGAACCGGGGCGGATTACCCTAGATCATACTCCAACCGACCCTTGTTGCCTTCTATGGAGGAAGATGTGGCAAATCTATGCACCTCCGTAGATAGCTTGCATGTTCGTTTGGATGCCATGTCTAGACACCAGGCCAGGTCTGAGATCCGGGTGATGGCTTGGTTCCGTGCTTTAGGGAGGGCATGTCACGTGGATCCTAACATCGTCTCTGACTCCGACTGATGGCCAGGGAAGTCCTCTTACCCTTCTGCTCTTTAATTGTTTTATGACATGAGGACATGCCATACTTTATATATATATATATATATATATATATATATATATATATATATATATGTGTGTGTGTGTGTGTGTGTGTGTGTGTGTGTGTGTGTGTTATTGTATATGTAGATTAGATGTCACCGACTTAGCCCAACGACAGACGACGGGTGTCTTGAGGGTTAAGGTCGGATAATAAAAAAAAACTAGAAAAGTTCGGAGACTCTTTCCGATGACGGACCACCT
This sequence comes from Nicotiana glauca, assembly GCA_026770625.1. NCBI lineage: Eukaryota > Viridiplantae > Streptophyta > Magnoliopsida > Solanales > Solanaceae > Nicotiana > Nicotiana glauca. Next base: position 57,070 of record MU726868.1, on the reverse strand, counting down.
AGAAAGTATTCTTGAGGGAGGTAGTCTAATAAAAAAAAGCCAAAAAGATTTTTTATTTTCTTTTTAGGTAGTGTAGTAATTCCCCCTTGGTTTTTCTTTTGACCGCGGTTCTTTTCCAAGGGTTTTTCTTGAACCGGGTTAGGTAAATTTTTCTTTAATATATTTTAGGACCCTTAGGACTCTTGTGGGCTAAGAAGGGTTGGGCAAGAATGCATCCCATGGTGTACATACCTGTAAATACTTAAAACGAACTTGAGGGTGCGACGTCTAGGCTCGAGTGTAGACTCTTAATCTTCTTCCTTAATTTTGCACACCTTGTCTTATTTGAATGCTCTTGTGAATGTGTTGACAAACTAATTCAAAATGAGTTGCATGCCAAGTCTGTGTGAACTTATACACGTATTCTGTGCTTGCATGCGATACCTAGAACTTGCCCCGTGTGTGTGCAAAGCGAAATAGTAGTTGTTTGCTCTTAGAGATGATTTAGGCATTTCTTTGTGTAGCCTATATAATAATGAATCCACCTGTAGATATTACCATAGTTAACCCCTTTGAGCCAATAATCCTTTTTCTTTGGAAACCACATTACAAGCGTTACTCATTTGTTTGAATTAACCATTTATTTGAACATTTTCACCTCTCATGAGCATTTGAATTGTTATGAACCTTGTAAAAGTTAAAGTGTAGGGTGATCGGTTTGGCTTTCGAGTGGAATTAGTTGAATAAGGAGAAAGGTGCACTGTTTTAAAAAAGGAAGAGCCACTTGAATTGAAAAAAAAATTAGCATAAAAACTCCTAGATAAGTGGTGGCTCTTGATGCAAGATGCTTAAAGAAGAATGGGGTAGTTACATTGATGTGAATGTGGAATTTTGGGGTGACAAAAGGATTAGGTTTAATTGAGAAAATGTATGTATTAAAGTGCTTAGGGAGGTGTAGTCACTCTTATATCTAAATGTATCCTACCCGTCCCGTAGCCTACATTACAACCTAATGAAGCCCTATTGATCTTAGACTGAACAATTCGATTTGTAGAGTATTACACTAAGGGCAAGCTTATGGTGTATCTGTGTGGCATATGAATGTTCTTTGCTGAGAGTGAGTGAGTTCGTTTATTCTATATTTCCTTGTTGTTTGATTTTATGATGTGTGGAACTTCTCTAAAATATGTGATGTGAGGGCATTTAACTCAAGAAGAAAAAGCAAATCCTCACTTCTGTTAGAGTACATAGAGTAAGCATGAGTGTGGCATGGCATTAGAGTCTTCATCTGAGGTGTGGCTGTTGCACTACTTAGGTTGTTCTTTCATAATAGCAGGTACGGCATAAAAAGGGTAATGCATCTAATGAATAGGCCTAAAAGTGTGGTTCAACTTGCTCGAGGACGAGCAACGATTTAAGTGTGAGGTGTTGATAATATGTGAATTAGACTATAACTAGACCCTAAAAGAACCACATTTTTGTATAGCTTTGTTGTAAAAAAGTGATAACCAAATGCTCTGATTAGTATTTTTCATGCTTTGCAGGCTATATCCAACGAAAGAAGTCGATGGAGCAAGTTTGGGATCAATTACGGAGAAAATGAGGTTAATCAAACAATGCCCAAGAAATGCACCAAGTGAAAAGTCAAATGTAGAGCTAAACTTGGCCTGCCGCGGTCAGACCGTAACCACGGCAGGACCGTGGCAGAGTAGAGCTACAGATTTAGCGAACCCATTTGGCCGCGGTCCTGACGTAACTGCGGTGGGACCGCGACAGAACGCAAAATAGCCAGGGACAAAAGTGTCAAGTCAGGAAAACTTGGTGTAAAACCCTTATAAAAGTAGGATTTCAGCCACATTAGGTCATATTTGTTTTGAGAGTATTTTGGTCAAGAAACACAAGTGTGAGAGATCACCCAAAACATCATAGTTCTTTATTTCTTTTTTTTCTTGAAATTTTACATGATGAATATTTTCGTATTTTATCTTCAAGTTGTTATAAGTAGCTAAATACTTTAGTCTAAGGTTTTGATGGAACCTATTGAAGGATGAACTTCTTGATTACGTTCATATAGTTTGCAGTTAATCTCTATTTGTTCAATTACGTGTTTATTATAGTTAATTGACAGGATCCTCAATTAGCTATGCCTATTTAGTATGCATAACTCGGGAGAGAATGCATATTTAGGTAATTATTGAACAACACCACTCCCAAAGTATAATAGGGATCTATAATTGCGGGTTTAAAGGCGGGATTAGGGATGACGAAGCCTTGGGTGTGATCTAAAGTGAGTTGTAATAATCAAAGCCAGCTAGCGTAACTCGGGAGAGTGCGTCTAGTAAATTATCGCAATTATTCGGGAGAGATTTACGGTAATAAGAGTGATCATGATTGATAGAGATATTTTGGTAAATCTATATGTAACGTAACCGGAAGGGATTCCATCAATATGGGAAACCACTACCTTAGAACCTTCTCATTATTATTTACAACCCAGCATATTTAGTTTACACCTGTTAGTTATTTACTTTCAATCTTAGTTAGTGGAAATACCATCAAATATTGTTTACAAATTTTGGGAAATTGATTATAAAGGATTTAGTGATTCCGACAAAGGTAATTGATAGGTTAATTCTCTGTGGGATTCGACTTTGGACTTGTAAATGGGATTATATTTGCAACGACTGCATTGTCCTTTTTAGAAGGCATAGTTGGGCGTGATCAAACTTTTCTATCATAGTCGCCCCTGACTGGGAGCAACCGTTCAAACTCATGTGTGACGCTAGTGACTGCGCAGTGGGGGCAGTGCTGGGACAGCGGAAAGACAAGTTGATGCATCCAATATACTATGCTAGCAGAACGTTGAGTGGAGCCCAGCTGAATTACACTGTGACTGAGAAGGAGATGTTGGCCGTGTTGTTTGCTTTCGACAAGTTCCGATCATATCTGATTGGTTCCAAGGTAATTGTATATACTGACCACGCAACACTCGGGTATCTAATTGAGAAAAAGGAGTCTAAGCCGCGCCTGATTCGTTGGGTGCTGTTGTTGCAAGAATTCGATCCCGAAATTTGTGATCGTAAGGGCACAGAAAATCAAGTCGCTGATCATCTATCACGACTTGAAGGAGCTGAAAAAGCAATCGAGGTCGAAGAGATCCTGGAAACCTTTCCACACGAGCAGCTGCTTGCTACTAATCTTGAGGAAGCGCTATGGTATGCAGACTTTGCTAATTACCTGGCCAGTGGTATAGTTCCTCACGACCTTTCATCTGTCCAAAGAAAAAAGTTTTATCATTATAGCCGCATGTATTATTGGGACGAGTCTTATCTGTTTAGAATATATGTTGACAATATGATCCGGAGGTATGTCCCCGAGATAGAACAATCTTCTGTTTTGCAGGCTTGTCACGCATCAGCATATGGAGGACATTTTGGAGGGGTCAGGACAGCTGCGAAAGTGCTCGAGGCCGGATTCTTTTGGCTAACAGTGTTTAGAGACGTGCACCTATGGGTGAAGCGCTGCAATGAATGTCAGCGGACCGTGAACATTTCCTGTCGCCACGAGATGCCCATGAACCCGATTCAAGAGGTGGAAGTGTTTGATGTCTGGGGGATAGACTACGTGTCCAAGTGGGTAGAAGCTACTACGTTACCCACTAATGATGCAAGAGTAGTGGTGGGATTCCTGAAGAAGAACATATTCAACCGATTTGGGACACCACGAGCGATTATCAGCCACTCACTTCTGTAATAGAGCCTTCGAAAAGTTGCTTGCTAAGTATGACGTGCGCCACAAAGTGGCTACTCCGTATCACCCGCAAACTAATGGGCAGGTGGAAGTGTCCAACAGAGAGATCAAGAGTGTTTTGACCAAGACTGTGAACGCCACAAGAACTGATTGGGCGATGAAGCTAGATGATGCACTCTAGGCCTACAAGACCGTGTTTAAAACACCAATTGGTATGTCACCGTATAAGTTGGTGTTTGGAAAGGCCTGTCACCTGCCAGTTGAACTTGAACATAAAGCGTGGTGGGCATTGAAGCAGTTGAACTTAGATATTGAAGTTGCATGCACAACTAGAATCACTGAGTTGCATGAGCTTGACGAGTTCAGACATCTTGCTTTTGAGAGCACAAGATTGTACAAGGAA
>MU726868.1:29103-52108 GCA_026770625.1 Nicotiana glauca | reverse complement strand
TTCCCCTTCTATTCTTTCTATCTCTTCTCTCTATCTTCTCTCCAAACTCTCTCAATTTCTCCATTATTTTTCTTCTTCTTCTTCTCCATTCTCCTTCTTCTTCTTCTCCTCAACACCCACTCTCTCTTCTCTTTTATTCTTCTCATAACCCAAAACCCCTATTACCCCTTCTTCTTACCCCCTTCTCCATCTAAACCCTACCCATCCACTAACCCTCCTCTAAAAACGCCCAACCCCCCACATTTTTTTCTTTTCTTTTCTTTCTCACGACTCCGCGGTAAAGCTCAAGTAAGTTGTTCTACTTTTCCTTATGTTGTATGTATTTTGCATTATGTAGTTATTCTTGTATATAATTCTTGATTTTGGTTGCAATGGGGTTTTAGACTCCAAGTTGGTATTGTAGTTGGTGTTTGGAGTTGTTTTGTATAAGTGTGGGGTGTATTTCTTATTGCTACTTTGTTTGTGGGGTGGATGGTGGTAGAATTTAACTCTATGTATCGATGAAAGCTTGTGGTGGGGTTTTATAGGGCGAAACTATATCGTTGATAAGTGGTATAGGGACAATAGTGGATGTTGTCCACTTTGGGTAATTGCTTGGTGCCAGCGGATGGTGAAGTCTTAGTATCCATCCGACTGACACATGTTTGGCTGGCCCTGATTGTTATGATGAACTGATTGCAGGTCCTATGGTCCGAAATAAGCGAAGAAACTCGAAAAGCACTTCCGACGTGCCCACTTATGATGCCACCCGGTTCACGTCCGAGGAGGCCCAGGACAGGTTTCATGGGAAAGCCACTAAGAACTTTGTCCCGGAGATTGGTATTGACAGGGCAGCCATCCGTGTTGAAAAGCTGGATATGTACGAAGAAATCCTCCGGAGGGGGATGAAGTACTTATTCGATGAACCTGACACGGCAAACCCAATGATAGTTCGGGAATTCTACGCGAACTGACCGGAATATATGTGCCATTCAGTAGTTGTGCGGGGAAAAGTAGTAGATGCCTCAGTCCAAAAAATTCGCCAGGTCCTGCAGTTGCCCCTGTTCACTGGTGACAATAATTATTACCACAATTCTCTAGGGGTAGATTGAGGCACACTGACTGACTCCTTATGCTCAGGGGGAAGGCCAATTTGGATTCAGAAGAACATGACCCTGCATTCCAAGTCATTCACCTGGGAAGATAAGTGTTGGTTCACTATGATTTGCAGCAGATTGTTGCCCACGAGCAACACAACATATGTGAACAGCTTGCGGGCTTTATTGGTTAGGTGCTTTATGACCAGGAAGGACGTCGATATTGCTAAGATCATTGAAGATGAAATGATCCTCCGGTCGCCTCTGATGACTTAGGGGTTTTACTTTCCCTCACTTGTGACGAGGTTATGCTTGCTGATTGATGTCCCAGTCAATCCTATGGATGTCACTTTACCCCCCAAAAGCAGCTTTTAAAGCGTCAAAGATCAAAGTGGGAAGAGATGCAACTACACACATTGACCTGGACGATGATGATGATGCCCCAGCAACCATGGCACCACCTAGGAGGCCTTATGATGCAGCTGGATCTTCACGTCAACCCCGAACCGGGGCGGATTACCCTAGCTCATACTCCAGCCGACCCTTGTTTCCTTCTATGGAGGAAGACGTGGCAGATCTATGCACCTCCGTAGATAGCTTGCATGTTCATTTGGATTCATATCTAGATGGCAGGCCAGGTCTGAGAGCCGGGTGATGGCTTGGTTCCGTGCTTTAGGGAGGGCAAGTCACGTGGATCCCAACACCGTCTCTAACTCCGACGGATGACCAGGGAAGTCCTCTTACCCTTCTGCTCTTTAATTATTTTATGATATGAGGACATGCCATACTTTTTTTGTGTGGGGTGGGAGACTTGGGTATGTGTATATATCTGTTGTATATGTAGCTTAGATGTCACCGACTTGGCCCAACGACGGACACTTGTCGACGGGTTTCTTGAGGGTTAAGGTCGGTTAATAATAAAAAATAAAAAACTAGAAAAGTTAGGAGATTCTTCCCGATGACGGACCACCTAGAAAGTATTCTTGAGGGAAGTAGTCTAAGAAAAAAAAAGCCAAAAGGATTTTTTATTTTCTTTTTAGGTAGTGTAGTAATTTTCCATTGGTTTTTCTTTTGACCGCGGTTCTTTTCCAAGGGTTTTTCTTGAACCGGGTTAGGTAGATTTTTCTTTAATAGATTTTAGGACCCTTAGGACTCTTGTGGGCTAAGAAGGGTTGGACAAAAATGCTTTCCATGGTGTACATACCTGCAAATACTTAAAACGAACTTGAGGGTACGACGTCTAGGCTCAAGTGTAAACTTTTAATCTTATGCCTTAATTTTGCACACTTTGTCTTATTTGAATGCTCTTGTGAATGTGTTGACAAACTAATTCAGAATGAGTTACATGCCAAGTGTGTGTGAAGTTATACACGTATTCTGTGCTTGCATGCGATACCTAGAACTTGTCCCGTGTGTGTGCAAAGTGAAATAGTAGTTGTTTGGTCTTAGAGATGATTTAGGCATTTCTTTGTGTAGCCTATATAATAATGAATTCACCTGTACATATTACCATAGTTAACCCCTTTGAGCCTATAATCCTTTTTCTTTGGAAACCACATTACAAGCCTTACCCATTTGTTTGAATTAACCATTTATTTGAACATTTTCACCTCTCATGAGCACTTGAATTGTTATGAACCTTGTAAAAGTTAAAGTGTGGGGTGGTCGGTTTGGCTTTCGAGTGGAACTAGTTGAATAAGGAGAAAGGTGCACTGTTTTGAAAAAGGAAGAGCCACTTGAATTGAAAAAAAAAATTAGCATAAAAACTCCTAGATAAGTGGTGGCTCTTGATGCAAGAGTGCTTAAAGAAGAATGAGGTAGTTACATTGATGTAAATGTGAAATTTTGGGGTGACAAAAGGATGAGGTTTAATTGAGAAAATTTATGTATTAAAGTGCTTAGGGAGGTGTAGTCACTCTTATATCTAAATGTATCCTACCCATCCCGTAGCCTACATTACAACCAAATGAAGCCCTATTGATCTTAGACTAAACAATTCGATTAGTAGAGTATTACACTAAGGGAAAGCTTATGGTGTATCTGTGTGGCATATGAATGTTCTTTGCTGAGAGTGAGTGAATTCGTTTATTCTACAGTTCCTTGTTGTTTGATTTAATGTGTGTGGAACTTCTCTAAAAAATGTGATGTGAGGGCATTTAACTCAAGAAGAATAAGCAAGTCTTCGCATCTGTTAGAGTACATAGAGTAAGCATGAGTGTGGCATGGCATTAGAGTATGCATCTGAGGTGTGGTTATTGCACTACTTAGGTTGTTCTTTCATAATAGCAGGTGTGACATAAAAAGGGTAATGCATATAATGAATAGGCCTAAAAGTGTGGTCCAACTTGCTCGAGGACGAGCAAAGATTTAAGTGTGGGGTGTTAATAATAGGTGAATCATACTATAATTAGACTCTAAAGAACCACATTTTTGTATAGCTTTGTTGTAAAAAGTGATAACTAAGTGCTCTGATTAGTGCTTTTCATGCTTTGCAGGCTATATCCAACGAAAGAAGTCGATGGATCAAGTTTGGGATCATTACGGAGAAAAGGAGGCCAATCAAACAATGCCCAAGAAATGCACCAAGTGAAAAGTCAAAGAAGTGCTGAAATTGGCCTGCCGCGGTCAGACCGTAACCGCGGCAGGACCGCATCAGAGTAGAGCTGCAGATTCAGAGAACCCATTTGGCTGTGGTCCCGGCGTAACCGTGGTGGGACCGCGGCAGAACATGAAATAGCCAGGGTCAAAAGTGTCAAGTCAGGAAAATTTGGTGTAAAACCCTTATAAAAAGTAGGATTTCGGCCACATTAGGTCAGATTTGTTTTGAGAGTATTTTGGGCAAGAAATACAAGTGTGAGAGATCACCCAAAACATCATAGTTCTTTATTTCTTTTTTTTCTTGAAATTTTACATGATGAATATTTTCGTATTTTATCTTCAAGTTGTTATAAGTAGCTAAATACTTTAGTCTAAGGTTTTGATGGAACCTATTGAAGGATGAACTTCTTGATTACGTTCATATAGTTTGCAGTTAATCTCTATTTGTTCAATTACGTGTTTATTATAGTTAATTGACAGGATCCTCAATTAGCTATGCCTATTTAGTGTGCATAACTCGGGAGAGAATGCATATTTAGGTAATTATTGAACAACACCACTCTCAAAGTATAAGAGGAATCTATAATTGCAGGTTTAAAGATGGGATTAGGGATAAAGAAGCCTTGGGTGTGATCTATAGTAAGCTGTAATAAACAAAGCCAGCTAGCGCAGCTCGGGAGAGTGCGTCTAGTAAATTATCGCAATTACTCGGGAGAAATTTACGGTAATAAGAGTGCTCATGATTGATAGAGATATTTTGGTGAATCTATATGTAACGTAACCGGAAAGGATTCCATTAATATGGGAAATCACTACCTTAGAACCTTCTTATTATTATTTACAACCCAGAGTATTTAGTTTACAGCTGTTAGTTATTTACTTTCAATCTTAGTTAGTGGAAATACCATCAATTATTGTTTACAAAGTTTAGAAAATTGATTATAAAGGATTTAGTGATTCAGACAAAGGTAACTGATAGGTTAGTTCTCTGTGGGATTCGACTCCGGACTTGTAAACCGGATTATATTTGCAACGACCGCATTGTCCTTTTTAGAAGGCATAGTTGGGCGTGATCAGCTTTACATTACTAGAATTAGGGATTGAGAGATAGAGAGAGGCGTAGAGAGATTTCCCAGCTGTTTGCAACAACACCTAATTCAAATAAATAATATTTTTTTGAAAATCCAAATTCGAATTCAAAGCTTTAAAGCTTTTTAATGGTTGTCAATGGTGGAATTGCTGCTCTCTTTTCCTATGCTCTAAATTACTGAAATTAGGGATTGAGAGAGAGAGAGGGAGAGAAAGAGAGCATGAGAGAGAAAATAAGGGAGAGAAATAATTGATTCCTAATATAAGGGACACTCATTTAATTTCTAAAGTGTATATAATTAGTAAATTTGTATATATGATCTAATTAAATTAAAACTTGAATAGGAAGAGTAATAAAATTTCTAATAGTGTATATGTATGTACAAATCCGTTATAGAAATGGCATCGCTTCTAGTTTTTACACTCCTATTTAAAATATATCCATCTATAAAAATTACTTAAAGTTTGTCCAGTTTTGGCAAAGTTTACATCGCTCCTTCCTCCTCCTGCTGCTACTTTAAAAGTACTTTTTTTTGTTAAAAATAATTATTTAAGATTAATGATAATATTATTGAAGAAGAGACTTGGTCTAACTGATAAAGTAATTGCTAAGGGTGTTTAACGGGTGGGCCGGGCCGGACTAGATAGGGAAATTTAGTACCCCTACGGGTTGTGGTCTGGGCCGGTTACGGGTTGGGGCATACCGGGTTTAACGGGTTCGGGTTCATCTGGAAAAAAATTAAACTGTAAGGGTTACGGGTTCAAGGGGCCGGGTCGGGTTAGTGTTATTTTTTTTTTGTATTTTGTATAACTATTGAAAGTTATATTAATATAAAGTAAAAATATAAATAATACAATGAAGATGGGACAAATTGCACTTATAAATTGCAAGTGCTACATTTATTTTGAAATTCAAACTTACAAATTGAAAGGTTTATATTTAACAATAAGTAAATTAACCAAAAAAGAGTAAATTCAAAGTTTTCATGCATAATAATACTTCAAATTAATCTAACAAACTAAAACATTAAGCATAAATACGTCTAATAATTTTAAAATAACACAAATTGTCTCAAATCAACTTAAATATGAATTTCCGGAGGACTCTCAAGACAACTCTTCGTATGCCTCCTTAAACTGCCTGTGCCACACTTTGGACGAAGATTTAATACTCGATCACAGTTCTTGTACTTTACTTTCTGAACTTCTTCATTTTCTTCTACCACCTCAAAGTGTTCCCAAACATATGAGTGCACTCTAGAAGTACGAGGCACGATTTAACTTGAATTGAGAATTTGAGATTGAGAAATGAGAGAAATGAAGAAATGAAGAAGAGGGGAGTGTATTTATAGTTTTTCAAAGGGGGTGTTAATTTAAATAAAAAAAGGTCTATTTGTGTAATTGAGCCGTTGGCCAACGACCATAATGGGAAATGGACCGTTGCCAACGGTCAGATTTAGGCCCACAAGTAAAAATAAATAAATAAATAAATAAAATTTGTTACAGTTATACCGATCTGGGCCGGGCCGGTTAACCGAATGAACAGTATTGTTCGTTGATCGGGTTTGACCGGTCCGATTAACCGGTGGTTCAAATGTGAATAGAACAAACTGCCCTACCCCTATAACCCAGCCCCACCCGGCCCCCTCGTACCAGTCTGGGCCGGTTCCGGTTAAATTCGGTCTGGGCCTGTCCAGAAATGGGCTGACCCGGCCCGTTAGACACCTTTAATTACTACCATGTGATCAGGAGGTCACGTCTCGGTGTTCGAGACGTGAAAATAGCCACTTGCAAAAATGTAAGGTAGGACTGCATAAAATAGATTCTTGTAGTCCGGCCTTTTCCCAGAACCCGCGCATAGAGGGAGCTTAGTGCATGGACTGCCCTTTTGATGATAATGTTATCAAATTAGATAAGTTGTATTTTAATGATTTTCTTGTGTGTTAAAATCGATAATCATGTATTACCAGTTTTTGGTTAAATTTTACTGCTATTTTTGGTAGAAACATCTTTTCTTTAAAAATATTTTCGAATAACCAAATATCAAAAAATAATTTCTCTACTAAAAAATAAAATAGTACGAGAAATTTCGCTATTTTCTTGCATGAGGAATAGTTTCCATTAGGATGTTCATAAAAACTCGAAAAACTGAAGCAAACCGATCAAAAAAACAATATTTAGGTTTGATTTGGTTTTGGTTTTGAATTTTAAAAACCCATAAAATTTGGTTTGGTTTTGGTTTTAATTAAAAAAAAAAGGAAAAAACCCAAACCAAACCGACTATAGAAGTAGCTATTTAAATTTATTATTACACCTATATATATATAATAAAGTTTTTAAAATTTATGGTATATATTGGTCGTTTGTATTTTTAGTCTAGTCCTTTTCTATTATAATAATCCAACTCTTTGCCTTTTTGAGGGTATTTTGGTAAACTTATCAATTATAATACTATACGATACAACCAAACCAAACAACAAAATATCATTTAACAATAACAAACAATATAATCTATCCAAACAATATTCATAAAATGATACGATACAATACAATACAGTACATAATAAAACGATGGGGAACAATGATCCAAACAGAGTGTAAAAGAATTTATTTCATGTTAAAAATAATTAATTTTTAATTTAGTATTAAATTATTCATCACTATTTGATTCAATTATCATCAATATATCTTGGTAAATTATAAATTTTTCAAAGAGCAATTGGTTTGATTGTGCTACGTTGAAATTGAAGTTGACGTAATATATGTTTGATTGTGTATATTCTATATTTAAGAAATAACCAGAAAAAAAACGAAAAACCGACAAAAAAAACGAAACCATAAAAACCGACTTAATTGGTTTGGTTTTGTTCCAATATTTTATAAACCGACTTACTTGATTTTGGTTTTTTTGTTGTTGAGAAAAACGAATCCAAACCTAACCATAAACTTACATTGTTACCAAACACAACATAAAATTTCATCTCAAAGATTTTACCTCTAATGACCTAATAAATAGAGAACCGCATAATTTGTATCCTACTAAACGGGATTAGAAGCAATGGCAAGCTTTATAAGTTCATGATTTCTAGGTTTAGTGATTCTCTGTTAATTTTCTATTTCACATGGGATTCTAATCGAGCAGCTTCAGAAACTTGGCAACCACTATTTTCTGTATCAGAAGGTGAGCGCCGAATTAACTATAAAAACGTCAGAGTCAGACTAAATTAAGCACCATAAACAAAGCTTCAATTAACTGTAATTTTTTTATATAAATAAATAGTATCTTATGTATTTAAGAAAAGCAATTTGGAAATATCTTAGCAGATTGTTCTGTCTTGTTTCTGGATTAGTTAAGGTTTTAGAGATTAAGAGTCTGATCTTCGTCCTTAAGAAGGAATTCTTGGGTGGTGTATATTTGTTTATGGAACAGAATACATGTGACATCTGATCTAAGAGTAAAGGTGATATTGGACATTGATATCCTTTCGTTGGTAATCTTGTTTTGCCTACCAGAGGCAAGAATGGCCATTCGATTTGCAGGAATAAGCGATTCGGTTCATGATATCGTTGTCCTTGTGGAAAAACATGAGAATGTGGTTTCAAGAGAACGGAATGATAGATGAAGATATTGCTCGTAGAATTAAAACCGGATGGTTGAAATTGAGATGTGCTACCAGGGGAGTTATTATGTGATAGAAGGATGCCTACCAAAGCGAAAGGCAAGTTCTATAGAACAATTACAAGACCGATACTGCTATATGGTAGTGAATATTAGGTCACTTAAGTTCAACCTATTCAAAAGATTAGTGTTGCGGAGACGCGAAGCCTAAGATGGATGTGTGGTCATACAAGATTTTGATAAGATTTAAAAATGTCATTCGCCAGAACGTGCAAGCAGCACGCACTGAGGATAAAATAAGAGAAAGTTGTTTGAGATGGATTGGTCATGTTCTTAGTTGACCTCCAAATGTACCGGTCCTTAGGTGTGGAGTCATGGTAAGTTAAGGTGTAAAAAGGGGGACGAGGTAGACCTCAAATCACATGGAAAGAAGTTGTCTTAAAAAACCTACAATTTCTTGGAACCAATATAGATTTAGCTAAAGATAAGGCACAATGGAGGAAAAAGATTGATATAGGCAAGAATAGGTTTTAGTCTTGTTAGTACCTCGTTTTTGGTCGTCTTGCTTTTCTATAATAAGTATTCTACTATGATTTATATATATTAAACTTGTTTTTCACTCATTGAGGATGACATGAGTTGAGCTTAAATGGAGAAACATGAGCAATAGATTTGTATAATCTATCCCCACTTGTTCGGGATTGAGGTGTAGTTGTTGACTTCTTCTTGTTGTTGTTGATTGCGTACTTAATCTACTCTTCCTTTTCTATTTTCAGGATTCTAATAGGAGTTCAATCTCAGGGAGACTCAGAATTTTTTCAAAGAGATGATGTTAACTGCCAGTACCTCTATGAGTGCACCTGCTTTGCCAATAGGTATGTTTGTGTATATTCCTTGACTGATTCCTTTTAATAAGTACCTCTGCATGTATTTAAAGGAATGCCATATTACTATTTTTTCATGTAATTTAGGAGCACACAATGAAAACTTTCATATCCTTTGATCATGTCAAACATTACTAAATTACTCCGTATATATCAGCTTCTCTGGTTGTTATCTCACTGAGGAGCCTTTGCTGCATTAGATGTAAGAATATCTGAATAGCCATTGCTACAAGTGCTTTAGGAATTACATCAGAACATAACATGAAGTAATGATCTTTTGGTAATATTGCAGTTGCTGTTCTGCATATAATTTTTGAGTATTTTAGCACTCTCTTTTTCTCTCCATGAAAACATAAATTTGCACTCACCAACATGTTGAATACTTTCTTACTGCAAATCAGTAGAAGTGTTTATGATTTATCATCTAGCTTTCTTGAATTTTGGTGTTGTTCAACTCCTTGGAAGTCTAAGATGCATCCTTTGCCCTAAGTCAAATGCTTTTGTCTTTGAGTTTACTTGTCAAAAGAAACACTTAAAAAATAAAAAAGTTCGTCTTTGATTTTCTGGTTGACTTGATGGGATGCTGTTAGTTTCTGAAGTAACTGAATCGAACATTTATGTTTGAGGTTGACAAAGATGTCATCAAAAGATTTGATACTTTAAAATTCATCATTGGCAAAATAATTTGAAGATTTGCTGCTCATCCTGCAGCTTGTGCTGTCTATGTTGTTAATCGTTGGATGTTGTTGTCACAGTGAGAGCAGACGCTGAATGCCTGAAGCAAATCAAGCCAATAGTATCTGTTGGCCTCCAGCCGCTTGGCATGCAGTCTCAATTTATTTACAATGGAAGACACTTGATATGTCCTGCTCAAGGAAAGCGCGCTGCAATAATATGTGTTGCTGCTCTGGTAACATTGCTTTGGGTATTACTGTTTGTATAACTGCTTGCATTGCCTGTTTAGCTAATTACATGCACCAATGATTCTGGTTGATCAGTCGTACTTTTCATGTCTTATATATTAATTTTGTGCGACGTCTGCTGTGAGAAGCTTCAGAATGCTAGTGTAAGTCGTTGCTCATGGCATTAAGTTATCACATTGGACTATTTCTCCTTCTGCAGTCAGTATATTGGAAACAACTGCACTCACTAAAACAAGTACCCTGAACTCAAGTTGATTAGCCTTTCTATGCCACTCGTTGTTTATATATATGGCCTCTCTACCCCTCAGAGTAGGGGTAAGGTCCGTGTACACACTACCCTCCCCAGACCCCACTTGTGGGATTATACTGTGTTGCTGTTGTTGTTTATAGATATGGATTGGTAAAATGTGGAAATATATCCTTGTTTGTTAAGTGCTTGAAAGTGATAGTGTAATGCATTTCTAGTTACAGACAATTGGAAATAGGATCTACCAAACTTCTAATCTAAAAAAGAAACAATGGGAATTAGGACCTCATCACTTATCTATATTGATGTTCTTGATGCTGCTGCTGTGATTAGTACTGCTTGCATTTACTTTTTGGTTTTCCATTTCCTGCATCATTCTAGTAACATTTATTGCCACTAGTATTCCCTGTTCAACCTTTCAATTTTGCATTTAATGCAGAGTGCCAGATGTGCAACTAATGGCCAGATGCAGACTCTTACAAGGGAAAATTCAACCATTACAGTTGCACCAGGTAATTTTACATTTTAGCTGTTTTCACTGTTATGCTTATGGTTAGTGGTGTCTGCATCCCGTCCTGTTGTTTTAGAAAGCAGTGTTATTAAAAGTCATTGTTTCGTTGCTTAAAGCGATTCACAATGCCACTCTGCACATTTTTCAGCAATTTTATCCACCAAAAATGAACAGCCATGCTTATATTCTATAAAGATCCTGTGCAAGTATCATTTGATGTTGATATGTCTGGGCTGAATGCAGGGAAGGAGAAATCTTTTGATCTAGACGATGGTGGGGCTGGGTTTCCCCCTCGTGATGGTGATGGCAGCGTGTGGTGGCGTGGGGGTGGGGATGGGGATTGGGGTGGTGGTGGGGGTGGTGGAGGCCATTGGGCAGGTGGGGGTGGTGGAGGCCGCTGGGCATTCTTCTTTTTTGTTTTTCTTGTCATCCTAAGCTTCTTGAAGGATAAGGAGGAAGAAGGACCCTACCGGGATCAAAGAAGAAGAAAACCGGCATATTGATACATAGAAATCGAAATATTATTGGAAACCAGGGATTTGCAATAAATGTTCTTTTCGTAAATCTATTTTGCCCCTAGATTAGACCTTTATCACATAGTATTTGCCCTTATGTTTCTGTAAATCAAAGCTATTTTGGTGCTCTTTTTGGAAAGATAGCCCTGAAAAGACAAGTTGCCAATCTTTTCTTTCATCTCGGGAGAAATACGATTGGGAGGAGCTAATTCAAACTCCTCCGGTGAAATAAGAACAGCCCCCATGTTCAACCCCCTCTTTTTACCATTAGCAAGTACCCATATTCAGCCCCCATGTTCAACCCCCTCTTTTTACCATTAGCAAGTACCCATATTATAAGGAAGTCGAACAACTGATTCAAATACAGTATCAGGAAGTGTGAATGTGGTTCCCCGTAAGATGACGTGTTGTACTTTTTCACAAGTTCCCTTTGCCTCTGTAGTTGCTCTTATTATCTTCATGCATTTTCGTAATTTGGAGCAAATAATCAAATAAAATAGTATACAACCAAATATTGCATTAAACTATGAATGAAGCAGTTTCAGTGTACAACTTCAAGGATGTAGAAAATTACAGAAAGGCTGTTGGTACTAAATACATGAATCAAAGGCACGCATATATATCACCAAAATCCACTAGATATAATTATTGAAAAAGCAGCCACATCTCTATATTTGATTAGTTCTCTATGTAAGTTCATTTGTGATGAAATCTTTTCTTACCAGGCTTATTCCTGTCAGTTCCCTGGCTGTCCTTCAATTCTGTCTTGAAAAACATTATTCTCACTTCCTTTTCAACATGTCATAGAACTCCATTGGCTTCTTCCTATACTCTGCAGAGATCTCCTGAAAACACAAGTCAAAATCTCCTGTCAATACTCAATTGTAGCTTTTTAGCAGTTAGTTGGTTGGGGCGGGTGGTGGTAGAGATGGAGGAGAATACCTCTATCACACTAGCTAAACGCAAGATTGTAGCCTCACACCACGGACGGCCAATAAGCTGCAAGCCTATTGGAAGTCCTTGCTTATCATAACCAATCTAAGCATATGAAAAAACAAAAGAGAAAGAAAGGTAAATTAGTAAGGTACAGGTAAATTTTGGAACACATAATGTTGATTGACAGTTGTGATCCTACATTGGTAGACGTCAAGAGACATCTTAGTGTTAAAGGAAACAGATGTTATGCAAATACCGATTGAGAAGTTGTGAAGAGAGATAGAGTTCAGTCGTCTATTTTTCTGCTGCATGTCAAAACTAAATGGAAAGAAGGCGCGCAGGTCCTTGACAGTAAACTAGCATGCAGTAAGCACCAATAGTTCTATTTTGGTGTTTTCACTATGATAGGAAGCTCTGGTCTTCTTGTAGCTATGCACTTCATGTTCCTACGAAAACTCGGATTCATAAATCTTCTACCACATATATAGAAAGTTTAAGGACATCCAAAAGAATAGTGTGATCTGGGAGGAGTTACAATTTACATCATCTTATTTCATAGTCAATCCATGAGCAAGTCCATGGCCAATTGTGTCAAGCAAATTAGCCGCTACTAAATGAAGAATGGTATGCTGAAATATCAAAGGCTAAAAGGAGATCAAGCTAGCAATAGGAAATGGAATCAGAACAAAGTAGAGACTCGACATGCAATAGGAGAGAAAATAGTTAATGATGTGCCTTTCAAGACAATGTGGAAGTGGCACACCAGAAAGTGTCTGACTGAGAAATTCCGTCTTTGTGGTAGTGATAATTGAATTTTGTCCACACTGAACTACAGAAAAACTAGCTATTTGTGTAATAAATTGGATCTTGGAATACAGAGGCCACATATAAACGGATGCTCAAAGTTTACCTATTTCCCGACAAAAGAGAAGAATGAAGAATCCAAAAAGCTCTGTTTAATATCAATAATATCAATCAAAACCATGTATATTTTTCTAATTTGTAAAAACATCTCTTCACATCTTCAGTATTTTGGGACAAACATTATCTGGTCTGGTTAATGTGAATAAAGAGAAGAATAAAATTTCCACTTACACGACCGGTTTCAACATAATTAGTGAGGAATTTGCTGAGGTAAATCAAAATCAGCACTTATTCCTTCCTAGAATCCCATATTCAACGATTTTCCTAGTGCAATATCATATTTATATGATGGACTTATTGTAATATTATTAGGTTGAAATAATTAGAGACTTGTTTGCATATCATCAACATGCAGGTCCTTCCATTCCAAATCTTTTTCTGAGATTTACTCTCAATGAACTGCCTAAATGTTACTTACAGGGACAGAAATTGCTGGAAGCCCAAGAACGTTTGCTGTTATAGCAAATTGCATTAGGCTTGCTGAAAGAAAAGCAAAGGGTAAGTATTAAGTAGTCTAAAATAAAGTAACATCATCAGGAAATGCTCATCGTAACAAAAAGAAATGTCGTAGTATTGAGAATATTGAATGAGAAAGAACGCTTCAGGACTTTCAATATCGAAGTACAATACGTGTCTTCAATGGGGCATTTGCATCTATACCCGCTTTTTATGCCACATTTTAACCTGTGCCCGCTTTGTAAAAAAAATTGCAAGCGTAACCGCTTTTTCACATAACTTCAGCATACGGGACTGAAGTAGCAAAGGAAATTACACAAAACTTCAGCATTTTAGTAGCCGGGCCTGAACTTCAGCTCTAGAGCTGAAGTTTTATTTTATAAGTTTTTGTTTAGTAACCGGAAAACTTCAGCTCTAGAGCTGAAGTTTGCCAGTTATAAAATAAAAACTTCAGCTCTGGAGCTGAAGCTGAAGTTTTTAAGTTATAAAATAAAAACTTCAGCTCTAGAGCTGAAGTTTGCCAGTTATAAAATAAAAACTTCAGCTCTAGAGCTGAAGTTTCCTAGTTATAAAGGGAAGCTGAAGTTTTTTAAAAAGTGGGTACGGATGCAAACAAAAAGACAAAACGACTACAGATTAAAAAGGGGCGCCCAAATAGGGCGCCCCGTGCAATTTTTACGTCTTCAATGCATGCAAAAATCAAATTTTGGGTTATGACCCATCGAATAGCCTAAATTGACCCGCCCAACTTTGACCCAAGCAAACTTTGGAGGGGTTATGACCCAACTAGTTTATTAGTTCAACCCATTTTAACCAGCCCAAATATAGCCCAACCCACCTATTTGGCACCCCAGATGCAATCCATAGAAACCAGAAAATAGATATTGCAGCTAAACCACAAAAATTGGTATTTGTTTCCCAAGCTTTGCCAGTTACCTCTACTGTATCACATCAACAGCAAGGACGATAAGATCGGGAGAAAAAGTTCTTAAAGAATGTTCATTTTATTTGATAAGTAATCAAGGAGCTATGTGTATAGCACTCAGATGAGGCTTAGTGAAAAACTAAAGAGAACAGATTCAAGTTAAGTCAGCCCAGGGGTAATCCAGCTACAAATGAAAGAGTAAAGCGCATTATCGCAGCTCCTGATGAACTGCCCAGCTAGGCACGATCGCAGACAGACACAAATGGGGCGCAGAGGATATAAAGGAGATGACGGAGTATTTCAGGAACTATTAACCACACAGTAATAAAATGATGTTAACCTACCTACAACTTGCAAATTTGTCTCTCCAACTTCAAGAGCACTTTTTGGAATTTCTGGAGCTGTCATTCTGGAAGAAAATAAAAATAGAAGTTACAAATTTAAGTGTCAGTTAGTCCTGAAACATATTGACATGAATGACAGTATAGTATACACAAAGTACTAGCCAGCTAATTCAGTTGAAAAAAAGGAAGATATAATTACTTGGGACAAAATTCAAAAATATTTTGTTCTATGATGGATAAGCCTCAGTATGTGTCCTCCTATATGAACATGCACATTTACATTTGATGTGAAAACTCCATCAGTGAGGTATTCAATGAAACTCCTCTGTAGATCATAACTACAGACAAATGTGATTCTGATCATCATGCTAAAATATATGGCACGAGCTCCTCTCAAAAGGCTAAAATACGGGGTACAATTTCAAGGACACGACAAGTATCCTAATCTCTAATACTCTTATTGAATCATTCACTCAGACATTTTCCACATTAAGTGAAAAGAAATTTATGACTCCTATTTTGCATTAATCTTCTATGATTTTTTACTGCCGTTGAGTAAAATCTTATATCAATAGCAAGAGGACACCAGAAAAACCTCTTTTCTTGTGACATAACAACTATTTCTGAAACCAACTTCCTGAAACTTCCATCAACCAGAAGATTGAGGAAAATTGCCAAAACTATCATGCAACTAAAAGGTCGGTTTATCTTTTAGTTCAACTTTCCAAATCATTGAAAACAAACACAGGTTTCCCTCTTATAAGAGCTCTTATACCATGTGAGATATGCGAGATGCATAAGTACTACTGTCTTATGACAAATCTATCAGAGATCAACCAACAACTCGCACAATACACGCAATGATAGTAGCTACGTATGCAACAATTTTACTTAACAGGATATGAAAGAAGTGTATTTATAGATATATGGGCCCATAAAGTGCAAAAACATAGTTTACCCAGTGGTAGGTGTTACAATGACATCTACTTTCTTGAAATCTCCATGTGGTAGTACATTATCCTTCGCCTGCAATAAGAGACACAGGCAAGCTGAATAAGTTGAACAAATTTTATCATATTTCTAAATGCAATTCTGTAGCGAGTGCTGAAATCCTTTAATATTTAGATAAAATCTAGCAGTACATCTGACACTTAACACGTTGCCAAACATAAGACGGAAAGAACCATTAGATGACACTTCAGAAATACAAAGTAACTATGGAGTAAACTAACAATGAAATTAAAGGTGTGAACATGGATTCTAATGTGCTCTTCTAGTAGAAGATAAATTTGTTTCCATGCACAAGCTCTGAGAATATCTTGTTCTAGTTGAAAATTTAAAATCAGGATACGAAGATGACAACTTTTAAGCTTTCACACACAATGAGCTTAAAGTGAGGTAAGCAACAACAACAACCCAGTATAATCTCACAAGTGGGGTCTGGGGAGGATAATATGTACGCAGACCTTTCCCCTACCCTGAGGGGCAGGGAGGCTGTTTCCAGGAGACCCTCGGCTCAATACAGCAACAAGAGACGATATATTAGTACTATTAATAGACTCATACTAAAATAACATAAAATACATAACATAATATAAAATAATAGAATAACAACAATATAAGAAATATAGGAAATACGAAAAGGATGTAAGGTATACTAATATCCAACAGATAAATCCCCGCATCAGTAGTTGATCAGTAGCCTCCTAAGATTAACTCCAAACTGGCTAGTCTCACTCTATTGTGCTGTAGAAATATCCACAACTTCCCCCTAACCTACAACTTTAATACTCGACTTCCACAATTCCCTGTCAAGGGCCATGTCCTCAGTAATCCTAAGACGCGCCATGTCCTGCCTAATCACCTCTCCCCAATACTTCTTAGGTCTCCCTCTACCTCTACTCGTGCCCACCACAGCCATTCGCTCACACCTTCTCACCGGTGCATCAGTGCCCCTCCTCTGAATGTGCCCGAACTATCTGAGTCTTGCTTCCCGCATCTTGTCCTCCATGGGGGCCACACCTACCTTCTCTCGAATATCTCCATTCCTAATCTTATCCATCCTTGTATGCCCGCGCATCCACCTCAACATCCTCATCTCTGCTACTTTCATCTTCTGGATGTATGAGTTCTTAACCGGCCAACACTTCGTCCCATACAACATGGCAGGCCTAACCATTAATTATTGATGTAGTTAAAGCTAGGAAAGTCTATCTAAATGTAGAATCATGCGTATATGCCACTGATCCACAACACAAATGCAGTTTTCACATCCCTAATTCGATATTAAAACAAACAGTAACTGAACAAATTGTTTCAACGTGTATTAAGTAATTCAGTAGCTTATTTTTTACCTAAGGCGCTGGGCAGAAACAAAATCTGATGCTGCAAATGATCTGAAGAGTGCTAGATTTGTGCGAGTATCATTAGTCAATCTTACTCCTTTCCTACATAAAATGAAAAAAAGTTATATTAGTCCAAACTACAAGATTGCAAGCAGTTGAACTAATAGCTTGAATGGAAAATACATATACCCATCCTCGCAATCAGGATTCAATAAGCATAGTGATTCAGATCCAAAAGTAACAGTATGGGCTGTGCGCAGCTCACGAAGCTCCGGTATGACGATCTCTGTTGTCTTGATTGCAAAGAGTAAAGCAATAAAAATAGAATAACAAAGTTACATCCAGAAACTGAATCTGAATTTAGGCATAAAGTCCTCTGAAATAGATGACAACAACAACAACAGCCAAGTGTGGTCCCACAAGTGGGGTCTCTCTGAATAGATGACAAAGGGTAATAAAGGGTGATACGGACTTACTTTGCAACCATGCAGATGAAATAATTGTTTTAGGACATCTTCACACTTATCAGTTATGTCAGTTGAGCTAACATCATTAAACCACTGCAAAAGACGTCTCATATCAGACAAAGTTCAACCAAGAAGGTTAAAATCAACAACCTTAAGAAACCAGAAGTGCAAAACCTTTGTATACTTTCCCAGGGTAAGTGATCCCAAAATGTTTGAACTCTCGTTGGAAGATAAATCTGGTAAACAAGGGAGGGACTGAACAAAAATCAATCAATAATAATGTGAGTACAAAACAGCTTGCTTAATGCAGAGTACAACTTTTTAATCCAATGAAAAGAACTCATTCTGCATTGAAACAGTCTCCTGTACAAGTATAGGATCAAACTAATCCTATGATTAAGAATGGTCTTTTATAGATATATCAAATCCACTTTGGGGACCTAAGACAGCATGGTTACAATGGACTATTGTCACTTTTTTTCTTCAGCAAGTTAACTGAAATAGTCTTCTATATGATACAAGTAGGGTGAATACTGCAGGATGGATAGGAATGAGACATTCAGCAGAAGAAAACATCCCCAAACTGAACCAAGAGCAGAACAGGTCACTGACTCGCTGAAGAAAAATGCCTCAAACTTCAGTTTTTAAGGTAATCAACATGCTTGAGTATCATAGGCGATCAACATAACTGCAATTTTAGTGGGAAAATTCAATGTCGAAAAATGATCACTGCCCTATTTACAAAAGCTACAGTATTTACAGGAACGGAAGGGGGGGGGGGGGGGGGGGAGTCAAACTGGACCCTCAAGCAGAACAATATCTTGAAATTTTGCAAAAGTACACTTTGTGAGTGATTACAGGATTCAGTGGAATTCGATCAGCTGGAGAGGATCCTAAGATTGCTGCATACCTGAAAAGTTGGAAAAAAACAGCAATAATCAACACATATCAACTGTAAGAGTGGTCTTATGACCGGGTCAAGAGCCTGACCAAATTTAACAAAAATTTATCCCCATATATACAACCTAATTGAAGAAAGTAGGACTCTGGTGGCATGCGTTAGGAAATTTACATTGTTTTGTCATGGTTAGGGTCTAGCATTGTTCCTTAGAAGCTGACTATCTTGGTGGCTTTATACTTTTTTCAGTAAACTTCTAATCTTTAACTCTAATAGCCTTTGAACTCTAAAGGCATAGGGAGAAAATACATCTTACTTTCAGTACCTATTACAAGTATTCAAGAATAATGAGATTCAAGAATCTCTAAGCATATTTTTACTTAGAGTGAATACGTGTATTAGTTTTCATGCAGATCGTCTTAATATCTATTAGTAGAAATAGTTTCTATGATTAATGTATTCATTCTATGGATTCTATTTATGTTAAAATATATAAGATGACATTTCAATCGAAATAAAACTACTATAGCATATGAAGAAGTGATAAGGCAACTGCACCAATTACAAGATAGATTATGCTTTACAATATGCTCATGACCGGAATTGACTATTTGTTTGTAAAAAAAGATTGGGTGAAACCAATTACTAACATAAGTATGGCATCCTCAACTGTAGCTGTGATGGGTCCAGCAATTGTGACTGTTCCTGCTTCCCACAGTGACCTGATAAAAGAACAGAGATGAACCAAACTATAAACTGATAAGATCAAATAGTAAAGCTTGATCTCAGACAAAAGACCAAGAAAGGTATGATATTGAATGTTAACATAGAGACTTGATAAAACCGAAATCCCTAAATTACGGATCACTAAATATGGGAAAGAACAGTCCTTTAGGCTGTTAGAATTTTAAACTGTAGCAACTGAAGTTGGCAAGTTGTATAGGCAGATCATAGCTTTGACAGTAGAAAAGTTTTACCGGGAGAAACAATATTTTCAGAAGGATAAAACCAATTTGGTATAGATGCACATTGATCTACACTTCATGAACTTACCCTGTCAGGTCAGTCCTTCCAAATGTTGTTTTCAAGCCGACAACCCCGCAAAGAGAAGCAGGAATTCGTATTGAACCTGGACTTCAAATGAATAAAGCCTGAAAATCTTATAATTATTTTAAAAGAAGATACTAATTCACTAGCCTGATATGTTATACAACCTCCGCCATCTGTTCCCAATGCTGCTGAACACAATCCAGAAGCGACAATTGCAGCTGAACCTGAGGAAGAACCACCTGTGTATCTTTTTGGATTATGCGGATTTCCAGGTGTACTGCCATAGGAAAATGCTCATTAGTGATGTTAAAGGTAAAATATACACTCAACCTAAAATATACCCAAGCAGCATTCGTTCTTCAACATTCGCAAAACCAATGTTTAGCATATATCTTTATCAAGTTTGCTTTAACAAAAAAAGAATAAAAGAAGTCATGTCAAAAGGTTACCGCTTCTAACATTTGCTTATTTGTAGGTTCAAGGCAAAAGTTTACCCGTAATTCGGATTATTCCCTGTTGTGCCCATACCAAACTCATGCATATTTGTCTTTCCTACTAAAATTGCACCACTGCTTCGTAATCTTGACACAGAAGCTGCATCTGTATTTACCTGGCGAACCTCATGAAACCATGTAGAACCACCTGCTCTTTTTTACAGGTAAAAATTTTCAGCTAAAAATGGCAGAGATATTCGCAGAGGTAATGACAAGTTAAACACATACCCTTTGAAGGATGAGGAAAGCAATCAATGTCGTCCTTGACTGCAATTAAAATCCCATCCAAGATCGACAATGGTATTCCTTCATGACCACATCGGAATAAAACAAAAACAGATGAAAAGAAAAACGCTCCAGTAATGAGATCTACAGACTTGGCACAGCAATTCAAGATATGCTATATTTGCAGGAAATTAATATCAATCTTCAGCTTTTATTTGATGGCATGTACTATAACAAAATAATGCAAGAAACTGTGAATTGCAATGCGTAGATTCTCAGAACAGCCAATTTATGTGCATCAACAAATTAAAATACCTTCCTCAAATCTTTGAGTGGAAGCTGCAGCTTGCCTTCTCACTTCCTTGGGGTCGAAGGAGATTAATAATGGTGCTGAGGGCTGCTTATCATTAAGTACCTCTATTGCAGAGATAAAGTGCTCTGCAACCTTTAGCACAATAGAGCTTTTTACAACTCTTGAAGATGACCAAAATAGGAACAATCAATGGAAAGTCACTTGCCATAGATGGGGTCGTAAACTTAGATCTGTAAGCATATCCATAATCACGAATTTTCCAGTAGCGGAATGGGAACGGTTCTCCTGAACCAGAATTCCAACTGCTAGAAGGATCATAATGTGGAAGACACTTCAAGGCTAAATCAATCCGTTCTTCAGGTTTTCCATCTTCTTCTAAGCAAACAACACCAGGCTCTGGATCTAAATTCATATACATACTAAATAAGTCAGTAACATTAGGAAAGCACCTTAATAATTCCTGAATTCCAACTTCAACAAAATCATGGAATACCCACAGTGTTATGCTTCTTTCCAGTTACATGTCAGAAAATTAACTGAGCCTTAGTTTATCAACAATAATGTCATGCTCAAGGAGTGAAATCTAAGTGGTAAAAACCTTAGCCTCAGATATATAGGATAGCTATTAGCTCAAGAACTTTGCTGGCAAGAAGTTTATAAGATTCACCAACTAATAGAAAAAAGAAGAGAGACAACACGGAGTAAAGTAAGATAGTCAAGCAGAACCATCTCAATGGAATGACATATCCTAGGAAACGGTATTCCTACTCGAAGAAATAAAATTATGTATACTAAACATACAATATGCAACAACAATATCAACCACAACAATTAAGCATCAATCGCAAGCAAGTTGAGATCAGCTATATGAATCCTCTGTGTCCATGTCACTCCATTTTGAGCCCGTTTCGGTCTAATATTATTATTAGAAAGATTGAAAAAAGAGTTAATTTCACTAGCACTAGAAGTTATCTCCATTTTCTACCAGCAAATAAATCTCTGACAAGACCCGAAGCAAATTGTATTAGCATGAGTAAAACCTAATCCTAACTAATTGGTATTACCTACATAGATGGGTTTTCGTCCACTGTGCCCTAAACTAAACATACAACAGGATAAACTAATTGAAAGATAAAAGCAGCAAGAGCTTAATACTGGACCTTGAAGAGGGAACTGGGGAATGAACATGGGCACCTCCGGGATCACAGTATTCTTGAGAATCTGACAATCAAAACCATCAACTTAATTTCTAAATCTCCCTTTTATACATAGAAAGAAATCAAAAGTGTGTATACAAACAAACCTCAGTCATTCCATTCTTCTGCTTCAGGTGACTGGTAATTAACGAACCAATTAAGGGTGCCTCCATTACTTTAACAAACAGCTTGAACCAAAAACCAGTCAAATGTGGAGCTGCAAAATGAAACTTAGATCATAGCCAAGAAACTCTATTTAAGGGACGAAAATGAAGAAAACGATGAAATGCAAACCTTCAAATTTTTCCGGCACATATTTCACTTCGGTGAGGTCTACTTCATTAACCGGCACCATCACTTGCTTTTTCCCCATTTTTTAGTCGAATTGTTTGAACTGAACAAAAACACAAAAAATTATGAAAAGAATGAATTGATTGAAACTTGGTATTTTTAGGATTATAAACTTCAATTATAGATAGATAAATCATCTTACACTTGCTTCACAGAGCACTGGATGTCGCAAACAACGGCTTTTTCTGCCTAAGACCAATAGCAACGAAGAACCATTGAAGAGTCAACAATGATTTCCTAATTTGTCATCCTGACAGCAACAGTTACCTATCGACTTTAAATGTTACAGACAAGGAATTCTCATGTGATTCTATTTTGGTACTGTCTTTTGTCCCGAAAGTAGGCAGTTAGAAATGGTCTCAACTACCAACTACTTTATTACTTTAAGGTTAAAATTAGGGATGTACATAGGTCGGGTTGGTTCGGATTTTATAATTACCAAACCAAACCAATTGTGTCGGGTTATTAAATTTAAAGACCAAACCAAACCAATAAAACTCGGGTATTTTGCTCTCGGATTTTTGGGTTTTTCGGGTTTTTTCGAATTTTTTTCCGATAAACTCTTCATAGAACAAAACATATAAATTGTGCTCAAAATATTTATTTTTAATCCTAGCAA